>MU223164.1:1954488-2016751 GCA_018584345.1 Thuja plicata
AAATGTAATGTAATGATGGAATGATCCGTTGGATCTAACCTAACCTAAGATCTACGATCTTGATTAAGCGACAAAGATTTATCTGACCTAGACAAAGAGGTATATGATAACCTCAAGGGGTTATTCATTAAGTGTGGAAGTGGATGTGTGTATGCAAGAGGGTTGCGTAGTTGATTTACTGATTGGTATGACCTAGCAGAGAAGGCTAAACACAGAAGTAGAAAGTTGCATGTGTGATTTCTTGATGAATTTCCAAGTAGATTAGAAGATTGAAATGATAATGTAGGCCATGTAGTAAGTTAGCATCAGAGCTGTAATTGGATCTTAATTTTCAATGTAAGTTGTATGTATCAGATCACAACTGCTGATTACTTTCTAGCCATTGTATCAGTTAAAATCCTTTAACAAGGTTGACCTAACAGTCATTTGTATAAATCCTCTAACAAGGTGACATTTAGGTGGAATGTTCTAAGTCCTCTAACAAGGCCACTCCTGACAGGGTGATTAAATCCTTTAACCAGGTCACACCTAACACTGTGTTATTGTAACGTTTAACAGGGTTGGCTCCTCATAGAGCTCACTTTAGAAGAGTGACACTTGGTAGCATGTTACTGGTGGTTTTTCCCATATTGGGTTTCCACGTTAAATACTTGTGTCAACTTGTGTGAATGTTTATGGTTTGCTTTACTGTTATGTTTCTACAAACTAATTACATTATACAGTAAATTATATGATTAAGTTGTTGACATATGCTACTGCTGCTGAGTAGATCTTAAATACAGAAAGTTTTATTTGCTACATCTAGACCTGGGGATAACTAATTCACCCCTCCCCTCTCAGTTATTCTAAATTCATTCTAACAAAGTGATGATAAACATTATCAATTAATATATTGTCTTTGATGTCAACTTATTTGAGTCTTATTATGGTGGAGAACATTTGTTATGTATTAAAGATCTTGAACAAACAATATTTATGTGGTCGGTAAAATAATGAATTTTGTATACACTGAGTGACAGTAATAACTGAGTAAAATGCAGTGTATACCGAACGACAGTGATAACTGAGTAAGGGATTACCGACACAACACGGTTAATTCTAAGACCGCGCAATTAATTCTAATTAAGGCTGACTTGGATGATGAGCTAGAAATTGATGATTTTGAGGTAAAATATAAAGTTTGTTATTTGATCAAATGGTTATGAAAATTCAAGGAAGATAAGACGACAGAGATTGAAATGTGTTTTTAACACAACTATCGAGGAAGGATCAAGTGGGAAAATGAACGATGAAGATTAAGAGACATGATTTGAAGGATGAAAATTAAATGATACATGATGTCTATATAAGAGACAAGAGGTTCATTTGTGAATTATGTACACAGATGTTGAAGCATACATGCAAAATTGATGCACGACTGATCAAACTAGTTAAAGATAGAACCAAGCATTTCTGCAGGCATCACCGAGAAAACAAAGGAAAGAGGATTAATGAGCAGAACACGTATGATATGAACTGAAGTGAAAAAATTGATCAAAGGTATTATGTACTTATAATAGATCTGAATATTTGCAAATCAAAGTTGTATTTGAATCAGATCATTACTGTATCAGTTTAACCATTGTTATAAATAAATATTTTACTTGAGTGGGATAATGAATCCTTATTAGAACATTCAGAGAATGTTAATTGTGTTCTTGTTGACCCCATAAAGAATTCATGGTCAAGAGAGAACTGTTAGTTTTAAATCCTCTAACAAGGTCATTTAACACTGTGCATTGTAACCTTTAACAAGGTTGGATCCTCACCGAGCTCACTTTAGAAGAGTGGAAATATTTTAGGTTACCAGTCCCATGTCATTTTTCCCCTAACAGGTTTTCCACGTTAAAAATTTGTGTTTCAATGTGTATGAATGTTGTGGATTATTATTTTACTTTACACTTTATTTTATTGACCTAGATCGGTAATCACAGTATTAATTTACTGATACTCAGTAGACAACTTTACAGTAAGTTTTAAAATCATAGTTTATATTTTGTCGAGCTGAGTTTTATATGATTTAATTTTTTTTGTTATACATCTGGAGGAATATGGGACTGTAGGATAATTTTGTGAGGGCATTGAGTCTAATTGATTCACCTCCCTCTTAGTTATTCTAATAATTGGTATCAGAGCATATAGTGCTTATTAAGAAGCTATCAGTGCTTATCAAGGAGCATACAATGCTTAGAATAAATTTTTCAAGGACTTAAGCTAAATATCACAAGATGTATAAGAGAGATGCACCTAAGACGGACAAGGATAAATTCCAGACATGGAAAAGAAGACTGAGATTATATCTATCAAGGATTGTGAACAATATTGAATATTTTATAGACAATGAATTCATTCTACCTGTTGGTACTCAAAAATACAACAAGGTTTTTGAGTACCTTGTTAAAAAATTTGCATTCTGGCCCCTTATGAGTACTTTTGAGCCTTTTTTCCCAAGTGCAATTCTAAATTTTTTCATGCATATCAGGTGTTCATCACTCTTTTTTAGGCATAAGAAGACATCCCAAATTGTCAGATTCAAGTTTTGAGTCATTTAGTGATGTCTTGTTTTGAGCACTTGTCATTTTTGCATATGTTGATTATAGTGTCAAATTGTTGTAACTTGCCTACTTTGTATCTGAATATCTTGCATCCTCTTAGGTTTCATGGGTCACTACTTTGGGAATGTTTTACGTGTGACAGAGAGCTTATGTTTTAAATCCTAAGTCATTTTGAATCCATTTGATAATTTTTCAGTTTCCCTAAAGTTGGTCTTGCAAAATTGTCCTATTTCTCTGTTATGCCCAGATTGCTTAATAGCCTACTTTGAGATCTTCCAAGATGTATCCAGTTGAATTAATTGCATAACTGAATGTTCCCCCATGTTGCAAACATAAGAATGTACCTATTTGAAGAGTTTCAGACTCCTGCCAATCCATTTATCCACTTTTCCAGAGCCTTTCCATTTCCAATTTATTAAGTTTCACTGAATGTGCATAATTCAGAGTTAAGTGACCTACTTTGTGGTTTCCCTATTTGCACCTAGTTCAAGTTCAAGTATAATTGAAATTTGTTCTGTATTGTAGACTTGGAAGTGTACTTCCTTGAAGTTTTTTGGACCCTGACCAATCCATTTGTCCACTTTCCCAACTTGATTCCAAATCTAAATTATGCATATTCACCGAGTTTAAAACCAGAAAAGTGTTAAGGTGCTAACTTTGCAGATTTATACTAGTTGATCAGTTTGCTTTCAATACAAGTTAGTGGAGGATTCATGTTCCATGTGTGAAATTGAATCATGTTCCAGAGCTTCAGATTATGAGGGTCTTATTTGATATGTCTATGAAATCAAAATCCAAGGTGTTTTGTGCAGATTGGCAGTGCAGAATAGAATCAAATTTACAGAATGGTCATTTTGCAAGAGTGATAACTTTTGGTCTGGATGTTGTTTTCAAGAAATGATTTTGGGACCATTTTCTTTGTATGTGATTTTACTACCTGGATCGATGGTTGAGTCTCACGATGTGTTTTGATAACTTTGCAGAAGTCATTCTGAGGGTGGTTTGCATACATTTCTACAAGTGCATTTGCAGCTTTATGAAAAAGATCAACTGGGGAATTTAAAATGTTTTGCTTTTGAAGGCATCATGGAAGTATGTTTTGCAAGGTTATTGTTGACATGTTAGTCTATGAGTTCATCAAATCCTAAGGTATCATCCCATTATTTGGATAGTTTTCTAGGTCTTCTCGAGAGGCCAGTTGTTGTTAATGAAATTAGCTTGCAGAATTATAATTAGTGGTTTTAATGCCCACCAGTTCAAGATCTGTGATCCGAGTGCATATTAGATTATATTATGGTAAACTGAAGGTGAAAGTTGGTTTCAGGATGAAGATTTTCAAGTAGATCCTTCCCAGGCCAAAGAAGTTTAAATCAGAATTACTCATACTTCATTTTTCCATACTAAAGTTTTTATCCATGGAAGTGGAATGTCAGGATTTACAAATAAAAATTTCATGAGAGCTAAGTAATAAGCATCCAAAGTATTATGTCTGATGATTAAGGGAAATAGAATAGGAGCACACCATAGGGCTCGTGAGGTTTCCTCCCTCCATATACATTGCAGTTGCAAATCAACTCACTTGAAGAAAATCTCCAAAAAAGCCATTGATTCCATCAGGCCCAAGGCATTAAAATCAAATATAATTTCAAAATAAAATAACTATTGGCTGTGAAAACTCTGAAGTAGGAATTTTTTCTTTAAAGAAACATTTAAACAAATGACATTTGTTACCTAGTGCTTTGCGTAGATTGGGAATATGCAAATGGAGGAGTGAAATGGACACCCATGCAGCATGGTGGGTTGAAACCAAAGATTAAAAGAAAGATGGCATGTTTTATAAACTTTTAAAACAATGCAAAGAGTAGGAAGCCGCACATTAGAGAGACATTCTAAAAGGAGATTCAACACCAAGTTTTAATTTGCGTAGGTGTTTTGTTGTTGCACATAGACAAGCCAAGTTGAATAAATAAGCCCATGTGGCCACCCAAACCAAACATGAAGAGAAAGCAACCCACACATGGAAACAAGAAGGGAGCTGTCTGAAAAAAGAAAGGGAACTCCACACAAGTCTGAGACCATATCCTGCACAAGACTTGAAGTCAACATTAATATCAAAGAAGGACATTTTAGATATGTTAAATCAGCAATACCAAAATTTACGCAAGACATGGTGGAAGGAGCAGATTAGGAGTCTGCACAATGTGCCATTGCCAAGTGTTTTAAGCTTGTGCAAGAGGCATAAAGAGACCAATAATATTTTGAAGGTTACGCACGCAACAACAAAAGGGGGATTTTTAAAATTTTTAAAAACCATGCAATTGGTAGGTCTGCCAAATACACTGCGCAGCACATGGGAGACATTGAGAAAAAAAAAAAAAAAACATCCAATACCAATGCCCACCTAGCAGGAGGAAATGCCAGTATGTTGTGAATGTTTTTAATTGAAATCTTAAATACATAACACCTACGTAGCATCTCAACTAGAATGATGAAGAGAAAGGACTCCACGCTGAGAATGAAGGAAGAGTTTTAAAATATAAATACAAATGCAATGTGGTAGGGTAAAACCATTAAATAGCTGGGTTGCGTGCTTTTTGGAGGAAGTTGAAAGAATATGACATACAAATAGAAAAGTTGATAACCAGGGAACCCTATGCAATACACCAAGGAGGAGGTTAGCAAACAGTAAATACAACATGAGATGAAAGAGAGAACTCGTGCAGGTATAGAGAGAGGCCCCCAGTTTTGAAAATATGAAAATGCCATTATCCCACATTTGCTGGGAATGTGTTTTTTCAAGTGTTTATATACTAAAAGGCACAGTTTATGAAATAAGTGAAAGAACCAAGAGGTCATTTGGTGCAGCTCTTGGCTGGATAGATTAAGTGCATGGTAGGACCCATATTTTGGCGCCTAGATTTCAAATGCTTTGAAAACCTTGAGGGATTTAGTCCCACATTCATGTTGCTTGGGAAATATGAGGAATTTATAAGAAAAAACACTATCATATTGAAATGTGAAGGCGAGCTGGAGGCTATCCACATGCGCATGGTGACTGGTGCCTCAATTTATGTGCCAATGACCAAATGGTGACCCAACTTTGTAGAAATATGGTGACATGGCGGACACATGGCATAGGTGACACGTGGCAGCTAGTCACGAAGTCAAGAGATAAAATGAGATAACCGCTAGAGATCAGGAGACTTGGAGACTAACCGCCAAGTTAACCGCTAGCTGTTAGTCGCTAGGTCACTGGATGTTGGCAGTTAGTGCTAAAAGATGTTGAGATTAGTAGACTAATCGAGTCACGTGGTCGCCAGATATTAAATGTTAAGTGGCAAGCATCAAGAGACTTGGGGGCTAAGGAGGTGGTCGCCGGGTCTCTAGATTAAACCATAGTTAGTGAAGATATCAGGAGACTTGGAGGCAAGGAGTAAAAGTGACCAGGGTTAAAGAAGGAGTTAAAGACAAGTTAGGAGTAGCTAACCAGTGAATGCCACGTGTCAAATTCTGGATAAAATGTAGAAATTTGGGAATTTCAATGCATAGGAACGTGCATAGGATAAATTTTAAAAGAATTTAAATTTGTATAGTCTTTTATTGCAAAACTTGAAATGTGTTCCCAGAGATTTTTGAACAAATGGAAAATCAAATTTTTACAAAAGAAAGATCAGATTTGAAGATATTTTTCTTAGGAAATGAAGATCAGACTTGGAAAAAATGAGGATCAGATTATGAAGATTAGATTTGCACAGAAAGGGACAAATATATATATATATATATATATATATATATATATATATATATATATATNCACAGAAAGGGACAAATATATATATATATATATATATATATATATATATATATATATATTTATATATTTTATTTCAAAACTTGACAAAGGAGCTTACAGGGAAGATATTTCTCAGAGAATAAGATGAGTTTTTAGAGGCAAATCAAATATGATTTAACCAAGATATTTCTTAGTTAAAGACTAAAATCAAACTTGCAGAGGATAAGTTCAGACTTTGAAAAAACAAATGGAGTCAGATATTTGCAAAATGAATCAGTTTTAAGAAGACTTGGAAGACAAAGAAGATCAGATTTTGAAACCACCGATAGAGAAAAGTTAGATTTTAAGAAGACAAAATAAGTTAAAATTTTAGAAAGGAAAAGGAGGAATAAGTGCAAATTAGATTTGAGAGGAGGACAGGTGTCTGTCAAGCATGAGTTTTAGGGTTTATATCTCTTGTTTATATTCTTTTCTTTTCTCATTTTTGGAGGTCATGTTCCTGTTACTGCTCTGTTCAAAGTAGGTCCCTATTGGTTTTGTTGAATTTCTATTACAAGGTAGACTTCTATGTCTTTCTATATTCTTGAAAGCTTAAGGTCTGGATATGTTGAAATAGAATTTATTAATGAAATATAGTGTAGTTTTTCCTCTTCCATATTGTTGTTGTCTCTATATATTTCTGTGTATATCTCTAGTATGTTTAGTTTGTGAGGCATCTTAAACATACCGGTTACAAGGTAGCTTGTCTAATTGCTTATGAGTTTCTTTCAAGGAGAGAACTAAGTTTCATAAGTGATTTCAGAGGGTTGATCAGAAAAGTGAGGATTTGATACAGTAGTATGGAAATGAGAGGATAGTTTGTAAGGCATTCTATCTCAGCTGCATATAGTTTGTAAGGCACTCTATCGTATTGTTATGCCCTGTATACCCATCCCTACATTTTTTGTGCAAAATGTTGGGTCCCCCTTTGTTTTTTTGCTTTTGGCTCTTTCCTTGTCTTTTTGCCTTTGTTTCTTTGTTTTCTTTCTCTGGGTTTTCTTTCCCATGGTGTTGGTTTTGCTTTGTGTTTTTGTCCCTCGTGTCTCTGGGACTCGGTCCTAGAGTTGGTTGTTTCTTTTCCAGGAGTCGGACCCTGGACTTTGGGATTCTCTGCTATGATGTCTTCTTTTCGTAAGAAGATATGTTCGCACAGAATCCCCGGGCCCAAAGTCTAGAAGTTTGCTTGTTTTGAAGTTTGCATAGAGAAAGGTAACTTTATTTTCACCTTGGGTATAAATAGGAATCATCTATCATTTTCATAGATTACCATGATTAAAAACACTTAGGCAATTTCAGAGCGATTCATAGGCGATTTGAACGAGAATTAAGTGTGAGTTACTCTAAGCTTGGTAGGCGATTAAGAGTTGATTTTCGGTGTTGGTTGGTGATCCTTCAAAGGTGGAAACTATCGCAGAGTGTCCAAAGTGCCTTTCCTTCCTTGCCCTTATTCAGATTCCAGGTTGGTGTTCCTGGTTCTTTCTTTCATTTTTCTACTTTTCGTTGTTGTGTTTCCTTTTTCATTTCTGCTTCATTTTGTTTCCATTTCTACTTTGTGTTTTTCGTTTGGTTCGTCACCCATTGGTGGGTTGGCTCTTCCAGAGGGTTGTCCACCCTCTATGCAAGTGTAGGAAAATGTAGATATTGTATATGCTTGTACATTTTCTGGCTTTACTTTAGGGTAGCTTCTTTGCATTTGGTTTCGATGTATATTGATGTATGTAGTGTATATTTTCTATAATTTTATGTATATACACTTTGGTCCTTGGACCTCCTATACTTTTCATGTACATTTTGTATATGTGTGCTATGTATATCCTTCAGAGCATCGATTTCTTCATGCTTTGTCATGAATTTCAACCCGATGGGATAGCACTTGACGAGACAAGGTCACCACGGTTCAAACTTCGCACCTCGTTGGTTCAAACCATGGTAGCTTTCTCTCTCCTCTATCTTATTGCATTAATAGTGGGATTAATTTCCCATGTATGGCATTTAAAATATGTCCAACTTGGCATTCAATTTTTCCCTGTGTCAACCCACTTGTCCTAATTAATGCCATAACTGTCTTTACGCTGCCTATCATTTTCCCACTTGTCGGCACACATCAACCAGAATACGGCTTTTTGTAAGTCACTTTAGCAATGGCTAGTTTGTCTGGGCTCTAGACTCCCAAATAGATCTTGTCTCCTACCCTTTTTCTCGTCACCGTGTCAACACATTCTGGAATGCTTAAGCCATGATCATTTCTTTTTAGAAACTCTAGAACTTTTGAATATATACGCTAACGTTTGCTTGATAGGTGCGGGCTGGTAGAAAATATCCCAGAGTCTTAACTCATATCCTTATGTGTTCTGATGGTTTTCGGTCTTGCAAGTTATTGATAATCTTTGTCAGGATGTCTGACAACTTTGCACCTCCTGATAGCCTGGAATTACCAACTACTTCCACCCGGGAAGCCACTAAATCAAAGCTAGAAAGAATGTTGGCAAAGCTAGCATTAACCTCAAAGTATCCAACAGATGGAGGTATTACGAGGTCTAAAATAGACTCCAAGGTTCAAGAAATAACAGATCCAGACCCTGGGAGTTGGGCCAAACTACAAGATCTAATCCAGACCATTTACAGGTTGAAAGAATAGGGGGATAAAATTGCCACTTGCTTAGCTGCCTCCGGCATCATCAAGGCCACAAATTTTCCATGCACGGTGCAGTCCCCCAAACTTATCAGAAAGTTGGCAGTATTGTATAACCCAGCCACTCGGTCGGTGTTGCTTCCAGATCCTTGGCCGCTGTAATATCCGGCCACAATAGTCACATTGGACGCTCCCACCTTTGCTTCCGGGTTGGGAATTCCACAATTCAAAGGGTCCGTAGTAATCACCCAGGATAACTCATTAAAGGAATTTAGTGAGGCTAAAATCATTTCCTGGCAGCACCTCAATAATCACTGGTTGAAGTCCCCGAAGTGGGACTATAAGAGAATGAAATTGGAAATTCCCCGCAGGGACCTCACGGAGCCCATTCAGGTGGGTATAATATTTTTGTGCAGAATCTTTGGATGGCTCCACGCCTGAGAATTCTTGGCGTGGATGTATTATTTCCTATACTTCATAACAACACATAGCAGGTCTTTCAACTGGGCAGCAATCATATCTAATCATGTGGATACTCAGATACAAACCGTTGCCCAACATTCATATTTTCTATGACATCGTATGTGTTGTGGGCATTGGCACATCAGAGGCCAACTTTTTAGGGCCTTGGAACAGTTGGAGAGCTCGGAAATGGTTTGGGAAAGGTTATACCTTGGGATCATTATCCCTAGTTACAGTGGGATCTAAGCTTCTAAAATTTATTTTGGGTAAATGATGCCTTCATTTACCATAACATTCTTACACTTACCCGAGATTCTGGGTATCACCTCTCAGAGGCAATGATGGCACTGGTCAACTCCTATGGCTGGTATTTTATTCAATTCAGGCATCATACTCACATTAAGGTGACAGGCTTCAACGGGAAGCCCTACCTCCTTCCCTGGTATTGTGGGGATAGGATTATTCTTTTGGAATTCTGCAGGCAGATGATCGACCTGCATGCCCTCTTCATAGTGAAGAAGGTCTCTAATGTCCCATTCCCCTTTTCTTGCGAGGATTATACATGTGGCCTCGTCGTGGCCTGGGAGGTGGATAATGATTTGAAAGGGTTGGGGTTGGTTGAATTTAACCATACCCAAAAAACTATGACCCCCGTGGAAAAATTGCCCTCGCACTACCAAGGGCATCCCCCCACATGAAGATGACATTGAAGATTTATGGGTGGATTGCCAAGATAGCTTTGATCTCAAGGCCCGACAGTATAGAAAAATGAGCAAAGGGCTCATGGAGGCTCTAGAACTTCAGACTTTCCCAAAAGGTTTCAATGACAGCGTGCCACTGGAAGATCCGGCGTACAAAGAACAGGGGCTAGATAAATTGGATCTCCCTCCAGTGGATTGGGCCACTCGGGAGGATTTGAAAATTGAAGGGGTATGTCACCCCATCATAGAGGCAAGCCACAAATATTTTTCCTGGGTGTGCCCCAACAGCACCCGCAAGAAAGTAACGGTCAAAAAGACCATCCCTTCTTTAGCCTGCTTTGGACCTTCTTCATCCACCGCGCCCGTTGAAGCAAGCATGAACAAAGGAAAGGAAAAGGAGGGAGTCTCAGTGTCCAAGGCGCCCCCTCAGATCCCCGCACTCCTAATGGAAAAATTACAAGATTAGATGGAGTCTACAAAGTTGGCTAGCCAACAAATTAGCATGTAGGTAGCCGCCGACCTCCCGATCACTCCAGTGACCTCTGCTGGCCCAACGGGACCTCCCTCGTTGGCAGCTATGATGAGTAGATAGACTTTTTCTGAGGCAAAGTCTTCCAACATTTTGGACACTGGGGCTTCTCTCATAAGGAAAAAAAAATAGCAGCGATCCCCATACCAGTTTCTCCTCTTGGTATGCCCGAGAAGCCCCCGGTAGATGTAAGTTTGGATTCCCCTGAACCAGAAGATATCTCTAAATCCTCCCCGCCACATGATGATTTTGATGACACATTCTTGGTAGATGAGCTTCTAGAGATCTAGCAAGGCATTGATATTGCAGTAAAATAAGTCGAGGCCCAAGAAAAGGAGGCCCCTGCAAGAGAACCTCCCATAGAAAAGGACATATCAAAGCAAGAGGCTCAAGAGGAAAACGCTGAACCTGAGTAGGAAGAACCATAGGTCCAAAGGACCATAGATATACCAAGGCAACCTACAAATAAGCCCCTAATGGAAGGAGATCCCAGACCCCAGGGAACAACCATACCTCTGACTATTACACTCTAGGTGCCTTTGGAGACTTCGGGTGACCAAGTGCCTCGGAGCACTTTTGGTGAGGTCGTAAAAGCTGCCGCCTTATTGAACTTTGGCCAGCAAACCCACCCACCTCCAGAGGATATCCCCAGGGAGGAGGAGAATGTTGAAGTAAATGAGGCTGACATGGCCCAAGAACAGCCGCAGCCGATGGACCAGGAGGTCCCAGAAGAGGAGAATAAAGAAGCTGTTGGTGACACTAGGGAAGATGAAGTCCCTGAGAATACAGAGATGGAAATTGGGGAAAAGATCTTGAAGGACTTTGCAGAAGATGCCAGCATGGCAAAAAACATAGAAGGTTCCAGAGAATAGGAAATAGAAAGAGAACAAGAAGCAATGAAGGAACTGGAACAAGAACGGGAAAAGGAGCCGGGAGAAAATATAAACTCAGAGAATGTGCCCCCAGATTCGGAAGTGAATCTTAGTGAGAAAGAATTGGCAGCAAGGCCACCCTAGCCACCCCAATGGCTGGTGGAAATGAAGAAAAGAAAATCTCTGGCGGTGCCTACAGGCACTCCTTTTTCATTGGCCAAAATGATGGCCAAAAATGTCGAGACCAAGAAGCCTAAGAAGGCACGGGTGGTTCATACTCTCTAGACCAACCCAAAAAGTAGTACAGCTATGGTCATCGCAACACCCCCAATGAATATAGATGCAGTGGCTGCAAGGCCTGAAGACTATAGTATAACAAAGGTCAAGCTGGGGAAAAGGGACAAGTAAGGAGAACTTGACTTGCTCAAGGAAGCTACCAAGGCTATAGAGGCCCAATATGCAAAATAGGGTCAGAAGTTGTAGGAGGAAAGGGAGACAAATGATGATCTCCTTGCACTTCTAAAAGAACTAACATGACCCTTAGCCGAGGTCCACCCCGGGACCCCTTCTTCTAGATTGCTGCTTGCACAGGGTGATGTGGACTCACTATGCCTGATGAAGAAAAAGGCACAAACAATGGATGGGTGGGCAGCTAAGCAAATAACGGTGATGAGAGAATTTTTGGCGGTGTCCCTCCCAGACTTTTACAAAATAGACCTCACCCTTAGCCATGCAAGAAGCTCGACTCAGGTATGGGAGTTAGATTTAGATAAATATGAAAAATGAAAGGATGGGTTGGAGGAGATTCGCAGCATTAGAGAAGAAGTTGCCACGGAATCTGACATTTTGGGAGAAGAATCGTATGATTCCCTCCAGGTCCAGTACTCCAGACTTGCCATCAAAATTGAGGTTTGCAAGGAACTACTTAAGACCTTAAAAGAGAAATTGATGGCTGCCTAGTATCCCTTAGATTTATTCAAAACATTCATGGTCAAGGTATCGCAAGTTGATCCCTTCACCACCAGAATGTGTACCCTGGAGGACTATGTCCTTAGTAAGTTTGACAAAAGGATGGAATCCCTGTATCCACCAGGTGGAGATTTTGATCAAGGCAGGTTATATCGGTTGTCAAAAATGATGATTCGGTCGCATGACACCATCAAGATGGTGAATGAATTCTAGAACGAGGTCGGAGAGCTTGAGGAAGCAATGGAGGTTGTCTGTAGTAGATGGAGTAGCATCCAGAGCATAGATGAAGAGAGTATTAGCCAAGTGTTAGAAGCTTGGGAGAAAATATAAGTCGAGGAAGTTCTCCAGGTCTGAGAGAATTTGGCTGGACATCATATTTTTGTATTCTTTATTCTTTAGGAACGCAAGTTCCTAGATCCTGAAATTCTGGATCCTACATTTTATATTCTTTAAGTGACCTGTGTCCCAGTCCCCAAGGTGGACTGGTCTCTTTCAAGGCAGCTAATAAAGGTTGTTAGAAGGTGGGTGAACTACATCAAGGCACGTCAGCTCGATGGGAGGTTTCTGACAGATGGTCTTCCCAAGGCACCACTTCAGAGATATACCTGGTGCATCAGAGACAGGGCACCGCTTTTCCCATTTATGAGGTATGTAGCCTCGATCCCCGGGGGATCAGATTTCTTCTTTCTCCTTCTTGGCTCTCTTCTCGAGGTTGATTCTTCCACTCCATCTTTCTTGTCTTTTTATTCTGACATGGCATACCTTTCCATCTCAAGGTCTTTTGTAGAGTGGTGCAGGTAGTACCGGCCATCGGGTAATGTATTTTATTGTAAAGTGTAAAATAAGTTAGAGTTAGGGTTAGATTGAAAGATGTGTATAAATAATAAGTCTGACCTCATTCCAAGGGTCAGTGAAATTGATGATTTTGCAGTCCATAGTTAATAGCAGTTTGGTTTTCTCATTTCTTAGTAGCAGAGCTCAATGCTCCATAGTTTCCAAGCTTTCAGTAGTTAGATGCTCCCTTGGAGCCACCATTGTACCACACACCAGTGCTCGTTGGAAGAGATGTTAATGAAGGAATAATTCTCTCAATGATGTTGTTGGCATTTTTTCTTCTGGGTTAACGATATTTTATGCTTTGTGTTCTTCATGTCCTCTTCTCTAATGCTTAAAGTAGATTAATGACCTCCTTTCCTTTGCTACTGATAAAATATGAACTGATGGTTGTTTATTTCTTCGGTATTTAGTGTAGTGTGTTAGAGCATTGTTGATGTCTTGATCATTTAGTATAACTATAGGTAGATGAAATATTTCTAACTCTGCAGTATCTTTTTCAATTTATTTGTTAAGTGTAAGCATGCTTGGAGAAAACCCCACTCACCTGAATCCCCAGAGTTGATGAGTTGAAGATAACCAGCTATCCCCCTTGAAAAATAGTCACATCTCCCAACCGAGCCCCTCACTGTCAAGACCCAACTCTCACGTGCTTGGAGGCCCAGGGAATCTCATTTCCCCAGACAACCTTTACAGGCAAAGTTGGCTGGTACCCTGGTACCTGGTGACAACTTACCTCTGTTGGCAGACCTGGTCACAAGAGTCCCGTCAACAAGTATTTTCATTAGTTTGTTTCTATGGATTCATATTTTCATTGACTCTTTGTCCAAGGAGTAGGCACTAGTCTAGGGTTTGATTTGCAGTCTTTTCTTCATCCAATAATCAAAATCAAATCAATTATATTCAGTTACTTAGAACAAATGAGCTGAACTCATAAGGATTTGTATCAATAGGATGCAATCCATTTTTTTGATTCCTTAAAGAGTGAATCACTAGGTTAGCCCACCTTAAAAGGAACAAGGATGAGAATCCTTATCTCATTGGTTTTTTGCTATATTTACAATCATGGTTTGTCTGGTTAAGCTTTGCATTCAGTTGATTTTGGTCATATTTAAGGTGTTTTACAAGTTGATTCAATAAAGATAAATAGAAAATCAGTGTCCACTTTCATATATACTGTGTAATCAATAATTATTCAGAGGTAAAACATGCCTGAGTATGTGGAGCTCAAAAATGGAGGAGGATCTTATCCAATCCTCAGCAATTAGGCTTTTCTTTTGTCTGAATCAGTATTAGGAGGCATAGTGTTCAAGTAATTATTCAAGCACTATGGTTCATACAAGAAAAATCCCTAACACTACCTACTAGAGCTTTGATAGTAAATCAGTTGAAAGAAAAACACGAGCATAACCTTATCATGGTGGAGATTTCCTCTTCACTTACCGATTATGAATTTGAGGACATCAAGAATTGTGCCAAGAAGATGTGGGATCAACTTACAAAAATTTATGGAGATGTAAATGTACTGAGAGCCAAAGCTAAGAGCCTTCGTGGAAAGTTTGATGACATACGAATGAAGGAGAAAACATCACACAATATAATACCTGACATAAAGAAGTTGTGAATGCTATTCGAGGATCTAGTGGAACCATTGATGAAGACACTATTGTGAGTAAGATTCTTAGAACTCTATTGCCTATCTATTCTATAAGAGTCTTTGCAATACATGAAATGAGAGCAACACCTGGATATAACATTACTGTTGATAGTCTTGTTGGAAGATTGATTTCTTTTGAGCCAAATAACTTTGACAAGAGTATTGTACCATCTATAGAATCTGCATTTATGTCTACTTTGAAAATTGGCAAATCTAGTAGCAAACACATAATCAGAAATAATAGTGATAGTGATACTAATGACAAGGAACTTCATGAACTTGAATCTTTAATGATTAGAATATTATACAAGGATAAATGAAGATATAAAGGTAAACTAAATTTGATATTCTTTAACTGTAAAGAGATTGGTCATTTTGCTGCAAGATGCCCTAACAAAAAGAATGATGATAAAAATGATAGATCCAATGATAGAAAGGATGATTGTGACTTCAGAAGCAATCGATAGTATGACACAAGAGATAAACAAGATTACAAAGATAAAGGTAAGAAAGCTTGTTACATTGCTGAAGATAAAGTCAATGACAGTAACTCTGACAGTGATGAAGATATTGAGACGATGTTTGTAGCATTGAAATATAATGCAGATGAAGATGAAAGGTATGTAGAAACAAAACTTATCTCTAAAGTTAGCAAACATGATATTTGGGTTATTGATAGTGGTTGTACACATCACATGACTGGTGATAAAAGAAAATTTGAAATTATTGAACATTATGTTGGAGGATCTGTAAGAATGGGAAATGATACACCCTGTCAAGTGAAAGGAAAAGGTACTATTATGCTGAAATCAAATCAAATGTGAAAATGCTTATTGGGTAAAAGGACTTAACTACAATCTATTGAGTGTTTCACAGTTGAACAACATAGGTCACCGAGTTGCATTTGAGAACAAAAAATAAAGAATATATGATGGAAAAGAAAAATTGATCGGTACTGGTGAACAATCTAAAGGTAACCTATTCTATCTTGACACTATTGAAACTAATTGTTTATTGGCAAATAATGAAGATATATGGTTATGGCACAAAATAATTTTTCATGGAAATTTTGACAACATGGTTAATATTAGTAGAAAAAGAAAAGTTAGAGGCTTACCGAGCTTATCTAAACTAGACCATGTAATGTGCAAAAATTGTCAAATGGGTAAGATGTCAAAATCTAGTTTCAAGAGAAATAATTTCTCATCTAATGACATTTTGGAGTTAGTTCATACAGACTTATGTGGACCAATGAGAACACAAAGCTATTTTGGAGAAAAATATTTTATTTTATTTGTTGATGACTACTCTAGGATGATGACTGTAATGTTTCTAAAAGAGAAATATGGAGCATTTAAGATATTTAAATGGTATAAAGCTAAAGTGGAAAAAGAAACTGATAGAGATCTAATAGAGGAGGTGAATTTATTCCTAATGAGTTCACTAACTTTTGTAATGAGTATGGAATCAAAAGACAGGTTTTTGCACCAAGGACACCACAGCAAAACAAGATTGCTAAAAGAAGGAACAAATCAATTGTTGATTGTGCTAGAACATTGATGATTGAAAAGAAAGTTGCACAAACATACTGGAGAGAAGAAGTCAGCACAACAATATACACACTAAATCGAGTACAACTAAAGAACGATTGAAACAAAACACCTTATGAACTATGGTATGGTTTTACACTGAATGTAAGTTATTTTAGAATATTTGGTAGTAGGTGTTATATTTTGAAAGATGAGAGAAATGGAAAATTTGATTCGAAAAGTGATGAAGGAATATTTCTTGGATATTCTACTAAGAGTAAAGCTTACAAATGTTTGAACAAGTCAACTAAAAAATCATTGAGAGTGTAAATGTGAAAGTTGATGAATTTGCTGAGATAAATGATGAAGACAACATTAAAGAACCAGAGGATTAAATTAATTTTTTTTACTGGGAAGAACCTGACACTATACCGACACATATGCCTGACATTACCAGGCAACACACTAACATTACCGAGAAATAGATAAATGTCATCGGGAAACAAATAGCACAAACCAAGAATCAGGAAAATGTTGAAATAGAAGATCATGAACCAGAAGACAATGTAGATACTAAAGAAGATGACGAAGGACCAAGAACTGAACCTATACTTGCTAAATATGTGAGAAGACACCATCCACAGAATCAGATTATTGGAGATAAAAGACCAAGTATATTGACAAGAAGTAATTTCAGAGATGACACTTGTTTAATTTGTGAATTTGAGCCTAAGAATGTTAAAGATGCATTAGAAAATGAAGAATGGTTTAATGCCATGAATGAGGAAATTGAGTAGATACAGAAAAATAAGACATGGACATTAGTACTGAGATTGAGTGATAAAAATATCGTTGGCACCAAATGGATTTTTAGAAACAAATTGAATGAAAATGGGAATGTAACCAGAAATAAAGCAAGATTAGTTTGCAAAGGGTATGCTTAAGAAGAAGGAATTGACTATGGAGAAAATTTTGCACCCCGTTGCTAGACTTGAAGGAGTAAGGATACTACTTTCATATGTTGCATATAAAGGATTCGAGGTTTATCAGATGGATGTGAAATCTTCATTTTTGAATGAAATATAAGAAGAGGAGGTGTACATTGAACAACCTGATGGATTTGTTGATCTTGATCAGACACACATGGTATGTAAGTTAAACAAATCTTTACATGGACTAAATCAAGCACCAAGAGCATGGTATGAAAGACTACATTATTATCTAGTAAGTATTGGATTTATTAGAACAAGTGACAACATCAATTTGTATTTAAAAGGAGGAAATGATGATAAGACATTGCTGAAATATTTGTTGATGATATCATATTTGGAGGTAATGATAACTTATGCACTTCATTTTCTGATGAAATGAGGAAAGAATTTGAGATGTCGATGTTTGGTCAGATCAAAAAATTTCTAGGATTGCAAATTTTACAACAAAATGCAGGAATATACATTAATCAGTCAAAATGTATCAAGGAAGTACTAAAGACACTCATAATGGAAGACTCAAAACTAGTCGGAACACATATGGTGACAGGATGCAAACTGACAAAAGAAGATAAGACACCCGAGGTAAATCAAACCTTGTAAATATCTATGATTGGTAAATTGATATATGTTGTTCACACAAGACCAGACATAGAACATGCAGTTGGAATAGTTGTAAAATTTTCTGCTAACCCCAGGGAATCACATATGACCATTGTTAAAAGAATTTTTAGATATTTGAAGAATACTGAGGATTATGGACTATGGTATAAAAGAGAAGGAAAATTTGAATTGAAAGTATATACAAATGTTGATTGGGCTAGAAATATAGATGATAGAAAGAGCATTGTTGGTGTAGCATTCTTTATTGGAGAAAGGCTAGTTACTTGGATTAGCAAGAAGCAAGGATGCATATCACAGTCAACTGCAGAAGCAGAGTATGTTATTGCTGCAGCAAATTATTCTAACATAGCATGGATAAAACAACTACTGAAAGGAATGAATGAAGAGATCACTGAACCAATGATGATTTATTGTGATAATACAAGTGCTATACATATTTCAAATAATCATGTGATGCATGCAAAGACAAAGCATATTTCTATAAAGTATCACTCCTTGAGGGAACAAATACAAGAAAAACAAGTAATATTGGAATAAGTACAATCAAAGGAACAAATTTTAGACATATTCACAAAACCATTACCAAAGGATACATTTGAGTACTTGAGAGGTAGACTAGGGGTTCATCCCTTGTCTATTGGTAACTAAGAAGATTAGGAGGTTACATCAACCTACATAAAATCAGAATATCAATCATGTTGATGCAAAAGTTGAACTAGACTGAAACAAAGATATCAATACAAAAGGTACCTACTACACCAAATAATAGAGAAATTTTATTTGGCTACTGAAGAGCTACATATTTCTTTTTTGCATTGTTGTCAAAGGGAGAGAAACTCATGAAATACAAAGGGAGATAAATGATCAATGAAATATATATCCACTAAAGGAAGGAAAAAGAGAAAGGGAGAGACATCTAATCTAAAGAGAGGTTCAAGAGCTGAAAAGACAAAACAGTAGGGAGAGTCTATAGAGTGAATATTTTGTTTATACTAACACAGATTATATTCAAGCTAGGGAGAGCTACAAAATTGTTGGAGTTGTAGAAAAATAGTTTGGTATTTGTTGTATGACATATTATATTGCATATTTCATATTTTGTTGTCATCAATTCCAAAGGGAGAGATTGATGAACTATAACTGATTATATGTTTGAAGTCATTTGTTGATATTCAACCGAGTTGCAGAAGTGATGATAAATATTATCAGTTAATGTATTATCATTGATGTCAACTTATTTGAGTGTTATTATGGTGGATAACATTTTTTATGTATTGAAGATCTAGAACAAACAATGTTTATGTGGCCAGTAAAATGAAGAATTTTGTATACACCGACTGATACTAATAACCGAGTAAAATGCAGTGTATACTGAGCGACAATTATAATTGAGTAAGGAATTGCTGACACAACACGGTTAATACTAAGACTGTACAATTAATTCTAATTGAAGCTGACCTGGATGATGAGCTGACAATTCATGATTTTGAGGTAAAAGATAAAGTTTTTTATTTGATCAAATGGTTATGAAAATTCAAGGAAGATCGGACGACAGAGATTGAAACATGTTTTTAACACAACTATTGAGGAAGGATCAAGCAGGAAAATGAATGATGAAGATTAAGCAGCAAGATTTAAAAGATAAAAATTAAATGATACATGATGTCTATATAAGAGACAAGAGATTCATTTGTGAATTATGTACACAGATGCTGAAGGATACATGCAAAATTGATGCATGAATGATCAAACCGGTTAAAGACAGAACTGAGAATTTCTGTAGACATCGCCGAGCAAACAGAGGAAAGAGGATTACCGAGCAGAACAAGTATGATATGAACTAAAGTGAAAAAATTGATCAGAGGTATTATGTACTTAGAATAGATCTAAATATCTGCAAATCAAATTTGTATTTGATATAGATCATTATTGTATCAGATTAACCATTATTAAATCTCTTAACCGAGTGGGATAGTGAATCCTTATTAGAAAATTTAGAGAATGTTAATTGTTTTCTTGTTGACCCCATAGTGAATGCATGGTCAAGAGGGTTGGCTCGTCACCAAGCTCACTTCAGAAGAGTGAAAATATTTTGGGTTACCGGTCCCAGGTGGTTTTTCCCCTAATAGGGTTTCCACGTTAAAAATCTATGTGTCAATGTGTATGAATGTTATGTATTGTTATTTTACTTTACACTTTATTTTATTGACCTAGATTGGTAATTACAGTATTAATTTATTGATACTCGGTAGACAACTACACAATTAGTTTTTAAATCACAGTTTATATTTCACCAAGGTGAGTTTTATATGATTGAATTTGTTTTGTTATACATCTGGAGGAATATGGGACTGAAGGATAATTTTGTGAGAGCATTGAATCTAACTGATTCACCCCCCTCTCAGTTATTCTAATAGACAACCACCTACAAGACATTCAAGACACAAAAATATATAAATACGAAACTTTACAATATATTACATAACAATAAGAGAAAATTACGAATATAATAAATATATATAATAAATTGAACAGAAATTATTGCTTAACTCATGTATTTTCCAAGATCATATATCACTTGTTTGATGTTATTTTTGAAGTTTTCTAGGAGAGATAGGGGTAGAACATACTGCAATAATTATAAACTAATCATGTCATTCTTTTCTCACATAATACAATGAAAAGTACATGTAGTTTACAAATATATTGTAAATAAAAAAGAACATGACTTTCCTTGATGAAGGTATGCCACTCATACATTTTAAACCCTGGCCTAAATTCACTTTTCTTTGATAGGAGATTTCTTATGTTCGCAACAAATCCTATGGGAATTCAAATTTTTCATATGACTTCTTTTATGGTATCACTTTGTTGCTCCGTTAATAACCAAGGAAGGGCACTTGTATTAATCTGGACTCTATTTCTATTTGATTCAATAAAAATTTTCATTGCGTGATTGGATTCATGAATGTCACTACAAATTTTGAAAAAAAATTCTTTGTCATGCCTTCCATCCAATATTTTCTACGATGTCTCCGTTACATTCTTTCCAATATGCATAGCATCAAAAAAATGTACAATTTGTAGTTGCTTGTAGTAGGACAACCTACTAAATTATCTGGGATAACTTTTTAGTCTATTTGGAAGGTGCTCAGTAGTATTTCCTTAACGACCTTCACGATCATCAATTACACAATCAACAAACAAAACACAATAGAAATATATAAATTCCAAACATAAACCATTAGGTGGACCGATAGTACCTTGACGATTAATTTTATTGTATTCCAACTTCCATAGACGAGTGTCATTCTTTGTGGCTTTGATGTTGTCTCTTCTTTCCCATTGAAAAGATGTTTTTTGGTAATTTGATACTTATGATTTTTGTGGAGAAAGTGCCTATGCTCATCGAACATCTAGTTTCCTAAACTTTTTGAATGACGAGATTTCATTTTTGGACCACAAACTGGGCATACAAATTTTCCCTTTGTTTGAAGACCTACAAGACAATGATACAATTAGATTAAATATGTTAATTTTATAATTAGAATTATCATGTGCAACTTAAATTCACCATAACATACCAGAAAAATATGTTAGCCCTAGGGTATCATGTATTATCCATACAAGCATTGCATAGAATTGAAATTGTATTTGTCCTATTGGTCTAGAGATGTCATACATAGTGACAAAATTCTATAGCTCCAGCAACTCGTCGATAAGAGGCTCAATATATACATTCAGATCTTTAACTTGGTACTTACCTAGTTGAATGAACAACAATATTACATAATTATTGTGACCATTTTACTACAAGATTTGTAATTACATGCAGTTAACTGTTAAATGATAAAATACCTAGAACAATCATTACCAACATAATGTGCTCCCTCTTTATTGACATTCATGGAGGAATGTTATTATTGATGACAAAAATTGGCTAAACAGAGTAAATAAATCTCATCTCTCCAAATGGATTCACACCATTCACTCTCAATGAAAGCTTGAGATTTTGAAGTTCTTCGATAAAGTGCGGCCACTTTTCCTCTATGTACTTAAATGCCAAACCATCAGAAGGAATTCAAATAATGTCATCTCAACTCCTATTGCATGCATGGTAATCCATAAATTGTTCCAAGCTACTACACTTGAAAAATCTTTGCAAATGTGGTATAATGGGGATGCAAAAAAGAACCTTGCGAGGCACCTTTTTTGTTATTTGATCTGTTCGATATCTACTCGTATGACATTGGGGCATTCTATTGAAAACTCATGTTCTTTATGATAAATAATATGATCATTGGGACATCTATCTATTGCTTGATACTCCATTCCAATATCTTTTATAGTAGCACATAATTCTCGGTATGAGCGAGGGAGAATATTCGATGGTGGTAACAAAAACTTACCTATCAATCTACAGAAACAATATAAGTTGTTAATATTAACAATATTTATGGTACATGTTTCACCCTTTATTGACTATAATGAAATATATGACATACCTTAGCATACGTGACATTTTTATGTTGGATAAATTATTCATAACCTTCAAGTTCAACAACAATAATACAACAGAGAGAAGAGTTGTTTGGGATCCTTCGTAAAGGGTCGTGTTGATAATCCTTAAAGGATCAAATATTGTCATTAGTATACAAGTAGATAGTTTTGGTTGATCACACATTGATCAAGTGTCAGCATTCACCGAGCGACAGTGATCACCGAGTGCAGTGTTCACCGAAATGCTTAGTACACCAAGCAAATACATCAGTCTACAAAGACATCATTGAGCACCAGTCTAACTGAGAGACAGTTTTAACACCGAGAAAAGAAGATCTAAACTACACATCAGATAAAGCACTTTAGTCTTTAAATTAACCTTTTTCTTAGTTGGACAACTGTTTCTTGAGGATCAAGAAAAGCGTAATTGATAGATTTAATCAGTTTAACTGATTGTATTCATGCAAACTAGGAGATCAAGGTCAAGTTGTAAACCTTTGATCTTAGAGTTATTCAAGAAAAGCGTGTAACCTAATTAGGTCAATACATTGTATTTATAGATGTGTAATCAATCAAGAATATGATTATTGTAGCCACAGAAGGACATCTATGGATCAGACAGAGGTTTCCATGCAGAAGAACAAATAAAGAAGAATTCAGTTATGAAGAACTAGATTCAAGGCTACCCAAAAAACAAAGGTATTATCCATCACAATAGGTGATATACAATTTTGTGAACTTAATGGATCTATAATCAGAAATTCAAGATTGCAAGCTATCAGGTCATCTATATTTTTGTCTACTCTCTAATAATTGTAGCAAATAGAAAAATCCTTCAAAAATGTGGACTTAACAGTATTATTGTAAATCTCTTAACCGAGTGCACACATACATTGTGTTGCTGAAATCTCTTAACCAAGTAGACTTAACAATTCTAACATGTTACTCCTAACAAGGTAAGATCATCAGAAGTGATCACAACTTGTACCCTTAACCAAAACCTTCCATCTGCAGATAGTGAAGCTTTTTGGGTTTCATCCTCACCGTATTTTTTACCTTCTACATGGGCTTTCTACGTTACCAATTCTTGTGTCATGAGTATATGAGTTTCATGAATATTTATATGTTTGTTTACATGCATTTACATCTATGCTGTGATATTGCATGCATCAAGTAGAAAAGAAACAATAGTCGGTAATGCAAGAAATGATTACTAAGGCTTAAAGAGTAAAATTTTTTAAGGGTACTGATTCACCCCTCCCCTCTTAGTACAAACCCTTCCATTATTCTAATAATTGATATCAGAGCTAGATCTCTTATTTCAAAAGTTTAAATCACTTGAGAGAAAATATCTTACAATGGAAAGGTATAAGATTGATAAAAATATTGAGAATTAGAAGTTGTAGATACAAATTTTCTTTGAGCAATACAAAGAAGCAAGAAACTAGATGAAAGAGCTATTGGTTGAAAGAAAATTCATGGCATCTCGCTACAATGAAACTTAATATCATGAAGAAGAGATACCTGATTGATTTGATTCATTTGGATCTGGATCTGGTAATACATTTGAAACATCTGAAGGAAGCATTACAAATCTAATTGAAATCAATCAACATCTAACTAAACAAGTGAAGGTACTATAGATCGGTCAAGAGATAGGGATGGTAAGAATTATTGATGCTATGAATAATGCAAGACAAGCTGAACAAGAAAGAACTTTATTTATTGATGATAGGAGAAATATTACTGAAAAGTTACAAGAGAAAGAATCTGAGATACAAAGACTTACTGAACATCACATTGAACTCACCAATCAAATAGTTCTTATGAGTCATGAGGCCAATCGAGTGAACATAGGACTTAATGGAAAGTTAGAAGTTATTGGTGAACTAAAAGAATAAAATGAGAAACTGAAGCATGAAGCATGAAGAAAAAATTCAACAACATAATGATATGATCAAGAAAGTTGAAGACTATACAAAAAAGAATGGATGAATTTCTGAATGGATAGAGAAGACTCAACAACAATACCAGTTTAGGGTATACTGAGCATGGAGAATCATCAAACCGAGCTGATCAAAGGAATGTATACACTAATCCAAGACCAAAGAAGCATTCATGTAATCATTGTGGAAAACTAGGCCACACATCAAATGTTTGTAAGAGAAAAGAAAAAGGTATTCCTAAAACTACTTCTACAATCATAGGTAATTGTTATAACTGTAACAAGCATGGACACAAAGAACATGAATGTAGATCTAAGATGAACAAACCAAAGAAGAAATCTTACATGGAAAAACATTGCTCTACTTGCAACATACATGGCCACACATCTGATCATGAATGCAGGAAAAGAATAAATCAAGTCTGGAAACCCAAAGAACAAGAAAATGCATATCAAACCGAGAAGAGTCGGTAACACATATGTTTGGGATTCGAACACTTGGGTAAATTGCACAGTATGTGGTAGATATAGACATATAGATGCTACTGTATGAGGAAATGGATAAGAAGATCTAGAAACTGGACTAACTCTGGAATGACATGCTTACACTGTCATAAGGTCAATCACCTACGCAAGGAATGCAGAGACTGAGTGATAGAGTCAGGCACTTTTGCAAATGGAAATACTATTGAAGACATTGGGAGAATGAGAAATAAAATGTGGAGGAAAGATTCAAATAGTGATAATGTTGGACCAAGCACTACATTTGGTGACGCCTCATCTAATGGATTAGGTGATTCCACCACCCCCACCTAAGCAATACAAGTAAGTATGGAACTACACTCTACAAAGTTATATTTTACATCAGTTCCAACATTCATTCATAATATTCCAAATTAGCATGAATGAAGATGCACTATGGTATTACTAGTTATGTTTTATGAATCTAGTCTGGTCAGTTAATATAAACCAAGAATAAACTGCACGTTGGTAAATATATGGAAGAAAACTGAGTTGACACTAAACACCGAGCATCATCGATAAATATGTGGGAAACAACCGAGTTGACACCTTGTATCGAGTATTGAATACTCACTGAGGTGAAGTCTTTGGTGTGTTAACCAAGCGTCTACACTTTTTCAATCGAGTGGTAGGTGAAGCATTTAATGCATCACTTAGGTCATATTTTTCTACAAAAAGGGAAAACAAGAGCTCACTCGTTCACCTAGCGTTTAAGAGTAGATTACAGAGTGAGAAGAGAAATTCATAGCAATAATATTGTAGAGAAATTGATAGCGATTCCAAAGCAACTCCTACAGATTTTAAGCACTCACCGTGATCATCCAGTAAGTACCAAGACTTACCGAGCTCATAATTCATTTGCAAAGAAGCCCTAATTTTAAAAATAAATGGCATCCACCTCACGAACCTCAAAAATCAAAATGGAAAAAATAAAAAGGTTTCTCTTATCAAGAACTCGACCTTTGAAGAACCAAACTACAAGTTCTGTCCTAAGGTTGATTCACAACCGGACGAGAAGGGAGCATTCTTGAGTATCCCACCTAGGGTTTTCTTGGTCGAAGACATCTGAGCATACATACACTGCAAGGTTGAAGAAATTAGAGACATTGAGCTTGAAGAAGCTTATAAGAATATATGCAAGGATTGAAACCTACAAGATGAGTACAAACACATCAAAGTGAAAGGGTTAACCAATGCCCTACTGTTCCCAAAGGAATTCAAGACCGAATGGATTTGCATTGTGCCCATTCGAGTGCATTATGGTAAAATGTGGTTGGATGAACCTAAGGAAATCACAAAGGATGTGATTCATGCAGTCACGAGATACCCAATCACCAACAAGTCAAAATCCCTAAGGTACCAGAGTCACCTCGAGATTGAAAAGCTAATAGGAGCTAAATGGGACGACAAAAGTCTGAAAGTGAACTCAATCACCGACCTTGAATTGAAGTTCAATGCATATGTGGTTGGATACAAGATATTTCAAGAAAGTAGAATGAACAAAATTTCTTGTGGAGCTATTGACACAACATACAAAATTGTGAAGAAAGGAGAGCAACTAGACCTAGCAGAGTTGGTGTTGAAGAAACTGGAAGAAAACATGAGAACCATTAGATCAGCCATATCTAATACATGTAAGTTTGGTTCTCTATTGGTTTGCACATTCTTTTACTTTCAAAACTTCTTTCCTTCAATCGGTAATGTCACTTGGGACACAAACCAACCAATAACAACACAGATTAGTGAATACATTAAGTCACTATGAGACAATTTCATACCTTTAATGGATGGCTACTTTGCCACATTCAAGACTAGGATGGAGAAGAGGATGAAAATCCCTGATCAACTAGTAGAGAAATACAAAGATGAGATATGTTTTATAGTGGAGATCGACACCACTCTCATCAAACCTGCACAACCTAGAATAGCATGGTTACCACCACTTGAATATAAAATCGATATAGATGAGGCTACAAAATCTATTGAAGCCCTACTAAATGAACTAGTTAAAAAATCTATAAGTAGATTTGGCACATACTGGCTTAGTAGTCAAGAAGATAGGGAAGAAGCAACCACAAATGGTAAAGACACTCAAGAAGAAAGTCTTGGTAACCGATGAAGAGTTAGAACAAACAAAGGATATCACTGAGGAATAGTCACCTGTCGGTGAAGGAAAAGAGTTAAGTGACTCTGAGCCTACCAAATCTGATGTAGAGCCACCAAAGGCCAGGAAATCAAAGGTTATTGATGTAACACCTACATCTAGGACTAGGAGCAAAATAGTTAAGGTAGACTCACCACCATTAAAGAAAGGTACAATAAAAACTTATATGAAAAGAAAAGCCTCAACTGAGCCTAGACAATGCAAAAGATATGTAAGAGGAAGAGAGGACAAGGATGACACTGAAAATGATGAAAGAAAACAAAGACTCCAAGCAAAAAAGTCCAAAATACCAAAGATAATTGATGAAGTTACAGATTCAATCATCAATACGGGCAGTATCTCACATCATAAGATTAGACAATGGCTAACTTTGTCTATCAAGGATTAGAATAAGATAGAAGAGGTCATAATCAAGATGATGATTGCATACAAATATGTACCTATACAATTCAACTCTGATATTCCAAAAGAGATAAATGATAACATATCAACAAGGTGGACATATGCATTGCATATGGAAAAACAAATAAGGGAGAAATCCCTAGCTACATTCATGCCCGAGTCCACAGTTGAATAAATTGATGAAGCTATGAAGGAGCATGCAAATAAATTTTCTGCAAAGACAAGAGTATACAAATTACTACAATACAAGTTAGAAATGATTGATATAGAAAGCAATAATATTTGGATACAAATCTTCAATCCACCCGAGTTGATACTAGCTCTAACCGAGACAACTCACAATAGGAAAGGAGGCCACACCGAGCCCTGAGAATATTTTCATCAATGACACTGAGGATGTCAATCTGATTGACTTGACAATAGAGGAAAGTAAGGCCATGGATGATATTCCTTAGATATTGCAATCATTGGGAGAAACACCAGATATCACTATAAAAGATATAACTCAAGATGATTTTGATGATAATGCCAAGAATGATGAAGATGTAAGTATTACCACCGAGAAAACAAAGGAAAAAGACACTACAAATGTTGCACAGGCACAAATACCAGGTAACATGTCTTTATTGATACAAGCTATCAATATAATACTAGAAGAAAAGGAGAAAACACCTGAGCCTGAAAGAGACCCACCAATGGAAAAAGGTGATGAACAAGAGAAAAAGAACAAGAAAAATAAAAGTGGAGAGGAGAAACCAAGTGATACCCCCACCGAGGATAGTGGAAAGGAAGACAAAGCTGCAAGTCAAGACAAGGTTGATGTAGAGACGTCTACAACCGACCAACATGTATCGACCAAGCCACCTAGCAAAGGCACTACACCTCCCAAGAAATCAATGATGGAAACAGAGCAATAAAAGGCTCTTGCTATTGTACCACATTCCCCTACTATCAACAAAATTCCAAAGAAGAAGAAGAAGAAAAAGAAGAATAAATCCCTAGTAACACTTGAGGAGATAATAGAAATACCCAGCTATGATCCGAGAACACTTGATTACGAGTCACTAACAAGGTATGGGGAGCTATGCAAATGGAAAGATCAACAGGAAAAACTCAAATTGGAACACAAAAATACATAAGTCCTAGAAACAACAAAGGAAATACTACTGCAGGTAGTTCCTGACACACAGATTGATCAAGATGCACCCATCATTGATCAACTTGCAGTTCTGAACGAGGCAATCACCAATCAGAATGTAGATGCCAAGAAGGTCATTAAGGAAAGAGTAGAAGAAAAGTATCACTTCAAACTAACAAAGAAAATCAGCCAAAAAGTGGTAGTAAATAAGGTGAAACTTTCTAAACTGGTAACTCAATTACAATTTGTTATTTCAGAGTTAGTTACCCTAGTTCTAAATCTATGCACTATTGAAAACTTCACTAAAGAGCACGATGCACAAATAACTAAATTGAATGAAGATCTCAAAGCTAGTGCACAAAGACTTTCAACCATGCCAAATGCATTCCAATTGCATCATGAAAAGCTAGTTGAATCCAAATAGTTAAGAATTGAGATACAAAAAGAAGAAAGCAAAATCAGAGATGAAGTAACAAAGCTGCAAAGTTTGTTACTATCAAATCCCACATTGTTGATAACACATATGACCACAGAAAAGACTCTAATTACCACCCCAAAAAATTTTGTAGTTGAAAGCATCTATGACATGCACGCTCAACTCACATTGGAGCAAATGACCCTAGAGCACCTGAAGGAGAAATGGGAAAATTTGATGGCAGACATCAAGCAATCTCATAAGCACATTTTTGACAAGCTGTAAGTTATACGTCTTTATCATTATTTTCAAAAAAGGGGGAAAATTTATATGTACATACAGTGTATCCACAAAAGAGGAAAATGTACCAAGGAAAACATGTACATATCGAGAGCGTGCATATAGGGGGAGTCATTGTATAAGTATAAAATACTTGGTTTATATACTATACATATCAGTTTTTGATACTAATTCCAAAGGGGGAGATTGATAATCCTTTAAGGATCGGATGTTGTCATTAGTATACAAGTAGATAGTTTTGGTCAGTCGCACATTCACCGAGTGTCAGCATTCACCAAGTGTCAGCATTCATCGCACGACAGTGATCATCGAGAACAGTTTTCACCAAACACAGTGGTCACTGAAATTATTAGTACACCAAGCAAGTACATCAGTGTAGAAAGACATCATTAAGCACTAGTCTAACTGAGAGACAATTTTAACACTGAGAAAAGAAGATCTGAACTACACATCAGCTAAGGAACTTTAGTCTTTAAATTAGCTTTTTGCTTAGCTAGACAACTGTTTCTTGAGGAACAATAAATGTGTAATTGATGGGTTTAATCAGTTTAACTGATTGTATTCATGCAAACTAGGAGATCAAGGTCAAGTTGTAAACCTTTGATCTTAGAGTTATTCAAGAAAAGTGTGTAACCTAGTTAGGTAAATACATTGTATATATAAATGTGTAATCAATCAAGAATATGATGATTGTAGCCGCAGAAGGACATCTATGGATCAGACAGGGGTTTTCATGCAAAAGAACAAATAAAGAAGAATTCAGTTATGAAGAACTAGATTCAAGGCTACCGAGCAGAACAGAGGTATTATCCATCACAATAGGTGATATACAATTTTGTGAACTTAATGGATCTATAATAATCAATTCAAGATTGCAAGCTATCAGGTCATCTATATTTTTTTCTACTCTCTAATAATTGTAGCAAACAGAAAAAAAACCTTCAAGAAGGTGGACTTAATAGTCTTATTGTAAATCTCTTAACCGAGTGCACACATTCATTATGTTGATGAAAGCTCTTAACTGAGTACACTTAACAAGTCTAACATGTTACTCCTAATAGGGTAAGATAATTAGAAGTGATCACAACTTGTAGCCTTAACCAGCACCTTCCATTCTGCAGATAGTGAAGCTTTGTGGCTTTTATCCCCACCACAGTTTTTACCTTCTAATAGGGGTTTTCTGCATTACCAATTCTTGTATCATGAGCATATGAGTTTCGAAAATATTTCTATGTTTTATTACATGCATTTACATGTATGTTATGATATTGTATGCATGAAGTAGAAAATCAACAATGGTCAGTAATGCAAGGAATAATTACTAATGCTTAAAGAGAAAAAGTTTTTAAGGGTACTGATTCACCTTTCCCCTCTTAGTACACACCCTTCCATTATTCCAACATGTGTGTGCCTTCTCAAGTATCTATGTATATCATAGATGACATCAACGTCATCCTGGTCATCATCATCAACTGCATCTATACCAAATGTGTCATGGATCAATGTATCAGTACCATCATCTTCAAATGTGTTATCAAGTGCATGATCGCCATCTTCCATGGGATCATAATCTTCAACTTAAATATTCACACCTCCATGATCCCCCACTTCCTAAACCATATTCTCCATATTCACACCTCCATGGTCCATATCACGTACTGCCCTGGGGAGGTCGACCTATGTAAAAATGATGAACACAAATAAACCATGATAATGATCTCATCATCAAGTGTGTTTAATATGTACATTAATTGTTAAAAAAATATAATGAGAAACTTACCAATGGATGATAATAAAACCTCCCTTCAATGTGACCATTCTCCCTACAATGTCTCTTAGTTGTTTTGATTAGAAATCTTCTAGTGTTAAGCCCTTACAAGTTTTGTAGGGACAATAAAATTTTCCATCGCCTTTTGTTTTGAAGTTAGACCACAATCTAGTGATTGTCTCCCCATTTTGTTCTTCACTTAGATTATCTAACATGATGCTTCTTCACAGGAAAAAAATTGGGTCATGGAAACTTCGGTCTATAACCTTCAGAAACTAAGCAAAACAATGCCAAAAGTACACAAATCTTCTTAGACCTATATATATATATATATATATATATATATATATATATATATATTGAAAAGTTAGTTATGAAATGATGTTTTAGTATAGTATACCAAATTGAAATACTTATGCTATTTTAGTCTTCCTCCTCAAACTCAGTCCTATTGTGGCAAGAAAGAAAGATATTCAGATAATATACTAGTATTGTACTAGTATTCAGATATCCTAACTTGAGGTTGATCTTAATGAAGTATTGTACATTGTGGAGCCAATCCAAGAGGTCATTGATGTGCTGATGGGGGCACCTGTATTTCAAATGCCAATTTATTTAACAATTTCTTTAACAATTCAAATGTCTCAAGTAGACAAGATTCTCAATGGAGCTACTTTGATAACATATAGATACAAATAGGAGATTGGATTTGATCTGCCTTCACCTATGCATATAAGAGTTCATTAGAGAAGGTATATGCATAGGTAGAAAGCACGCAGATTTCACCAAGCACTACTAGGAGCTTGACCCAAAAACAAATGGACTTGTGGTGATTTTCACAATAGTACATTTTTTGTCGGGTAAGCTCCCAGTAGTGCTTAGGAAAATCTACATGTTCATCACCTATGCATATACCTTCTTTAATCAACTCTTATATATAGGTGAAGGTAGTATATGTTTTATATGTTGTGTGTGTGTGTGTGTGTGCGTGTGCATGTGTGTGTGTGTGTGTGGCTTAGCGTTATGCCCTAGGTCCTCCAAAGTTGCTTACAAGCATTATAAGGACCTTTGTTTATAGTTTGGGCAATTAAAATGTTGATAAGATGTAAAAAATAAAAAGGGAGCCTTTATCATTGATCTTAAAATGAAAAATATGCCTATCTAATGATTTTATGCCTTGTAAATGATTGTTTGAAAGTAAAATGGTGAAGAAAACCAGCCCAAATTTTATGCTCATAAATTCATGGCTTGGTCTAAAGCTTATTTGGTGTAGAACACCAAGGACATGAAGGTACACTAGGGTCACTGATGGATCCTAGGGGAGATAGAGTGGTGTAGGAGCACCAAGGCCAAGCACAAAGGGCCTAAAGGAACACTAGGGTCACTAATAGATCCTAGGGGGAATGAAAGACAAACATGACTATGATGGGTCATTTGAAATGTAATAAGACCATATTTGGTTCTTTGATTATCCTTTTAACAATGTTTTGATTGGTATGTAAATCCTTTCTAAAAGGATCAATGATGTAAGCCATGATTTCATTTGGAGGCTAGAAGTGCACCTTGGGGATCACTTGAGGATCCTAGGTGTAGATGAGATTTTTTAAAGACCTATAAGGTCCAAATGATTGTAATTTTTCCATTAGAGCCATTTAAAAGTGTCAAATGCACTAAAAGTGCTAAATATGTAAATTTGCCCAAATTGGAAAAATGAGGCCTATGAAGGCACATATGGGGTTTAAGAAGGGTATAAGGTCTTTAGTGTTAGGAAAGAATCCTAAAAGGCCTTCAAAGAGTTAAATAAAATGATAAAGGAATGGAGATTTGTCAAGTTGACAACTATGTTGTCAAGTACTTGACAACAATATACTAAATGTAACAGTCATTAAACTGACCACAAGTGGTTTGGCAGGGAGTTGTAATTGTCAACCGATTAGTAGAAGGGTATTTGGGTAGTGAGAGCATGATTGAGAGTATGAGAGGAGTTTTAGGGAGTTTTGTAGAGTGTTGTGTGTCGAAGGAAGCAATGTAATGAAGTTTAAATCAATAAACTTTTAATTCCTTGCAAACTGTCTATTCTCTATCGTAAGGATACAGTCACCGTGTTTGTGCTCATAAAATCTTCATTCTATGAAATATTTATTGGGAATAAATTGAAATAGTATTGTTTTAAATTTTTATTCATTTCCATGCAAAGGTTGTTTTATTTTGTGAAGTTTTGAACAAAGAAAGTCAAGTTTGTATTGGTTGTTCCTAGACAGGGTCTTGGTGTGCAATTAGCAATTGCTTTGAAGACACCATGAATGTATAAGGATCCCCCACTTAATATGGTTAATGTGACTTGTGGGGAGATTCTAAAACATGTATGATATGTTCCATATGTGTTTGGTTGCAGGGGTATGCAGGGATTGAAGATGAAGATCTATGATTGAAGAGATATTGTTGATTGAGGGTACATGGTGGTTGGACCAATCAAGGTATGAGATTTAAACCCAAAGGAGGGCCACTTTTTATGACTTGGTATGTCATGATAGGTTACTTGGATGGTTTAGGACCCATTGGTAGGAACTGGAAGTGTTTGGAAGTGTCTTGTTGACAAATCCCTAGGCTAGTGCACCTAGGAAGGAGGGTTTGGTGTTTGGGAAATTCAGAGAAGCTCATAAATGGGAAAGAAGATTTCGTGGTTGCCTGCCAAAATAAATTTCAAACAAATTACTTGTTGATTTAAAACTATAGTGGAATGTCACAACACATTACACAAGGAATGGGAAAATTGAATACGCACGGTGATGAGAAGAATTGATAGAAATGCAAAGTTTAATAAATATAAACTCATTCCTAAATTATTACATTTCAGGATAATACAAATCCTAAGTGATGCAATGTCTAACTCAGATATAATGAAAATCAAGTAGTTTAGACTAGCAAAAGCAACACTTTAATTATGAAAGAATTGGCATAGGCACATAATTAAAACAAAATATAAGAAAATCTTGATTACAAAAATCAAATGATGAAATCTGAAGAGATAAACCATCTCATATCCATAGAGAATACACATAAAAGAAAGGAATAATACAAAAATAAAATTTTATGACACTAATGTCGAATATTTATAAATTTATAGACTACATTTCATTTTTCTCACAAATATATAGAAGGTCGTCCATCATTTTCAGAAAAGTGACCAAGGAGTTTACCAATAATTTTTCATATAAAGAAAAAATCAACTTCATTTCAGTCCTCGCCACAAAAAATATCTCAAGGTATGTGTAAAGGAAGAAAATTGGTTAGGTGATTAATTAGGGGTGTATTTCCTTAACCTTTACATTTAATTTATTTTTTTTTGTTTTGAATGTGTTTGTATTGTTGATTAAGCATATAGGGTGAAGGAAGATAAGATGTTCCTCATTTATCCCCAAATGCACAAATGAAAGATCCAAATTGATTAACCCTAAAGTAGGATCAATGCACAAATGAATCAACCATTCAGAAATGAGAGAAAGGAAGAAGATCTTAAATTTTTTTTTATTATTGAGTAGATATGATATATGATAGTAATTGAAAACGATGAGAGGAAGTACTAACCTTAAAGAATTGCAGATCAGAGAATGCTTTTTTCTAAGGTCTGTACTCTGTTTTCAAAAAATCTAAAGTATGATCTGGAAAGGAAACGCAAAGACGAACAAAACCCAGAGATATTTTTCCGATCTGACACCGTCTTATGAAAAAGGTCGACCTTGACCCAATAATCTCACCGCTGACCCAATAATCTTGACCCTGACCTGCACAGGTCCGATAGAAATTATGTTCGCGAATCCTGATAGTTCACTGAAAAGGGTATCCAAATTTGAGTTCAAATCTTCAATCATGAACCTGTACCTACAAGAAAAAGAGATTTTTTTGTTGGGGGGAAGGGTTTTCCTTAGTCAAACCCCGATTTAGGAATTAACCTTGAAATCAATAAAGTATAGAATGCTAGCAAGTAGTAGAATTGAATCTAAGAATGAAACTATGATATTGAATAGACATGCAATTGTAATTCTAATGTAGACAAATATGTAAATATGAAAGAATGGAATTTAGAAATCATAAAACTCCATGATTGTATACTTGAAATCCACCTTCAAGAGATGATGAAAGAGTATTGAGGATGCACAAAGGATCTTGAAGGAAGATCACACCATCATGATGGCTAGATCTAGGGCTTGAATGATAAATCTTGAATGCTTGAACCAAATCCCTTCAAAGGCTTGAAATCTTGAATCCTTGATCTTCAATGGAGAGCTTGAATGCTTAAGAGGAAGGATTGAACACCTTGAAAGCTTGAAAACATGTAGAAAAATGGATTCTTGAACCTTTTTTTCTTCTTGACAAAATCTTGGTTAGAGCTTTTTGCACTTAGAAGACTTAGAGAAAATGAGAGAGAAAGACTTCCTTTTATATGAAGCTAGGGCACAATATTCTAGAGAGGCCAACATAGGAGAATTAAATTCCTATTAGACCCATGCCCCTAGAAGAGGACCTATATTAAATAAAATTTAGGATTTGCCGCTTCGGAACCCAAAACAGCCGACCCGAAAGCGAGAAAAATGAATTTCTAAAGACCTCCCAAAGCCAACCAGCTTCCAGATTTGGAAGGGGGACCCAAGTCAAGGTCAAGGTCAACCCTGACCTAGGTCAAGGTCAAGTTCAACCCTGACCTAGGTCAAGGTTGAGGTCAACCTTGACCCAGGGGCTTAGAACCCCTGGAAAAAGTGTCAGGTGGGATAGAAGGTGCCTAGAGAGGCGCAATCAGGGTCCTAAATAGGCACAGAAGTAGGGGATGATGCAAAAAATAGGGGACAGTATGATGGTGGTAAAAAACATCCCCTAAGGAGGGCTAAACATTCTTAACATGGAAGTGCTTCCATTTTAAGACGATACAGTATGTTCCATTAAATGCACATTATGAATCCTTACGTTCTTCAATGGTTTATTTTCAACATCTTTATTAATGACTCTACATAAGACCTAAGATTGGTTGACATTAGGATGCTGCCATATGGTTAATTCACAAAAAAATTATCATTAAAAGATAAAAAGGCTCTAGTTTTCCAAGGAGGGCCATCGTTCATGAACATATTTGATCTGCTTGTGAAACATTGGGTTCTAAATTTCAAATCCATATGGACAATTTGGGGCGCAATCATTCTTGGAGATAAAAATGCAATATTAACTTAAGGAATATATCACTATGTCGGAAAGAACAGATGAAGCAATTCTTAACCATGCCAGATTCAAAAATTTAGAGTGTTGATTATAGAAAGCTCCTAGATAGGAAACAATTTGTGTTATCAAGAATGACATGGGAACAACCAATATATATCAAGGATAAACCTTTTAGGTGTAGAAACTTTCATCAAATCTCTTCTCTTTTGAACCCTAGAACACTAGATGAAAATAAACATTTGTGAACACAATGGTAGTTCCTATTGAAAATAGACAAATTGAAACTCATCTACCAAGCTCAAGGCATATGAACTATTTGAAAAAACACCAAAAATTTGGACTCAATAAATGAGATGATTGCAGGATACATACAAATGAGTTTTGATAATCATATAGAGCATGCAAGAAAATACCATGAGCTAAAAAAATGTAGATGCAAAAGGTAGGTGTAACGTCTGATTTCACTCACCTCCTTGGTTCTCCACATTAGGCACATATGCAAAAGGTGGAATCATTTACATGGCAAGCAAACTATTTGACAGAATAAACTCATTGAAGGAAACGGGCCTCCATTATCCCTTTTCCTATTTCCCACATCCTCATATTCAATATGCATGCAAAAAGATGGAACATAGTGAAAGCACGCGGATGATTTTGATGATTGCATCCAAAATTGGGAGTACAGACAAGACACATAAGTTGTGGAGTATAGACAAGACACATAGGTTGTTTAAAGATGTGGAAACACAGTCAAGGATAAAGATTATTTTCTCAAAGGAAATCAAATAAAGTCCACAATGACTTACATTAGATTTATTTTGAAAATGATAAAGAGATACAAATTGTATTTATTGGTGGTTTAGCATCAATCATCCATACCATGAATTTTTAGAATGTTTGGTTTCCAACTTGCTAAGCTATACTCAAAATCTAATATGGATATATGATTGATTTCTTAAAATTCAAATATTTTTTATTTCCCATCAAAAAGTTCATTGGGTCCACGAAGATAAAATTTGGCATGTAGGTACACAATTCAATCCCATTAGATAATTGACTCAGTTAGCTAAAAGTATTTCCCTTTTACATATTTTACTTTATAATCATTTGTTGTAATAATTAAGTATAAGTGTATAGTCAATATTAAATTAGAGTTCACTTAAAACTTTTATGATAGTATTTATTAAATTCAGATGTGTCCTTGCATACCAACCAATTTTTGTTTTGATAGTGTTGTGCCTCTAGTTTATATTGTCTTATTGTGTTCTATTATCTTGATTCAAAGGTTTTATTTCAATCATTAATGAATCCTTGTAATTGGATGCATTGTTGATTTCTTGAATGTGAAAAGAAGAGATTTAAAAATGATAATACCTACTTCACAACATTCACGACATTCAGCTTCCCAAGAATGGGGTGGGCTTCTGTAGTAGGATGGTTTACTTTTCATCCTTGTTCTTTATTTCCAGATTGTTAGATTCTTGATCATACTTTGGAATCTGATCACAATCATTATAAATTCATAAGATATAAGGAAACTTCTTTCATTTGGGACTGATTTGGTGATTATTCATGGATATTTGAGGGATAACCAATAAATTTTGTAAAAACTATCTACAAACCCTAATTAACAGGGGTTTTGAGAAATAAATGCTTGTAACTCCCATTTCAACAGTGGGAAAAATATAGAAATGGGTGGAATAGGAGATGACAGGGTCCTCTAAAGGATCATGGTAGTCTTAGAGTAGAAGGTGATGTATGTAGCAAATAATTTGATGCCTAGGTCATATTTGGAGTGGAAAAATGAATTATTTTCATATATGTGATGGATACATTCATGATGATTGGTAATAATCTAGGTAAATTTGTTCGAGTTGGGGAAGGAGTGGAAACAAAGATTTCAACATGAATACAAGAATTCAAGAATATGCATTGGATGGAAACCTATTTCTCTGCTTCCTAAAGAAATAAAGCTTTATTCTAATGTGAGGGTGTGGAAACAAACCATTAGAGTAGAAGATAATGTGGATATTTGCAAGTCTCGCAAAGTCATGAGCTACATAGAGTCAGAATCGTCAAAGTTCCTTAAAGGGGAGATGGGCTGAATGAAGCATCTATTTAGATGTTAAAAAATTTGGAGGGTGATAATAATCAGGGAAAAGAACATATAGAAAATAAAATATTAGTAGGCTTAGACCCTCACAACCTGATAGGGCTTTAACGTGTCACCCAAAGGACTATTCTGGATCTACCCCAAAAAGTGACACAACAAGTATGGACAAAAGCCAACGAGAAATGGATTTGGTCAGCAAACCAAAAGAACATGAAAAGGATAATTATAGAAATGCTCCAGAGAAAAAGAATGGGGAAGTGATGATGATAGGTGTTGTGGAGGAACAAAAGAGGACACAAGACAAGATCACTAGAAACTTGTATAAATATTTTGAAGAACCAATGTTTAATAAAAGTAATTTGGATTTAGGAGGAGCCCCCTGAATTATAGGGAAAAAGTATCCTTCATTCAATCAGTTCTCCCATAATAGACACAACCGTTAGTTTTTTGCTTGGAAGACGTAAGTTGAAAGAATTTTCTTGGTGAACTAGGAAGGATTGTTCAAGGACAAGTTCTTAAAGGACTTTTAGAGAAAATAAAATTGAATGAGGAAGAACAGATACAACAAGAGGTGTCCAAAGAAAGGGTTCACTGTGTTCATTGTGAAGATAGCAATCCAAATATTTGGTTTAAAGGCGTTCATATGTCTCCAAGTTGAGATCAAGGTTGGGTGTGTGAAGAGGCTAGTGAGGGTCTTTTCCTAAATTTCCAAACAGAGAAAGGCTTGGTTGAATTTCACTCAGATGAGGAGGAAGATGTTTTGGGTATGAATGAAGAGGAAAGAAAATTAGAGGTGAGAACAATAAGTCAATCTAAAGAAATATAGCCTTACTTATGTCTCTATGTATTCATGGGCGCTTGGAACTAATCAATCCATGCCAACTCTAAATGAAACATAGCACAATCATGAAGTATCAAGAAAAATTATCATGTACTCAATACAAATAGAACCAACTAAAATAAATGTTAAAGATCCAACCATGGAGTCAGAAAAATAATCGTAGAATCATGATCTAATCATCTCCTCCTTGGAGATCACAAGCTCCAAGTGAACATAAAAAATAATTTTATCATGCAAAAACTATAATGCACAATCAAGAGTGTACTATGACATAATAACAACCATCCTATCAAACATAGATAATGTATCAAATGAAAAACATAAAACTGAATCGTAACCAAAGACTCCAAGGGTCCTCCATGGATCCAATATGTCAACATGTCCAATCAACATGAATATAACAATCTCCTACCAATGAACCTACAAATGTGAAAATCCCTTCTGCAACAACATGATCAAGAACTACTCCAAACATCTACACCATTACGGATCATCCACCACCAAATGGTGAATCCACATAATTATCAATAACTCCCAATGAACTTTGATACTGAGTCAAACATGACATTTTGATAATCATCTCCTATATGAAGATCATTCAAGTTTACACACACAACTAAAATATTAGTAACATTGAGTGGAACCAAGATCTCCAAGCTAAGAAGATACAACCACACACAAACTACCAATTAGGAATCAATCCTGCACTACCAAAATATCTCACTAAAATGTGAAACTGATGAATAACCAAGCCATTATAACATTGTGATAAAACCACATGCTACAAGTTCCAACAACAATTATCAAGGTACAATAAACCATATCCATACTCTCATGTCAAAAAAAAACATACCAATGCACTAATGACCACAAACAAGGCAATCTAAGAAGGTCTACATCAATAATTAATTGAAAATAGTCAATATAAATAGTCTATATTGAGTCATCCCATTAGAATCAAATGAAAAACCTACTCACGATTGCATAACTATAGATACAAACACAAAAATATGCAAACTAAGGTATCAAAGAGAACACTCTTGTAGACCAAGTGTGTCAAATTCCATATCAACATTCAATTTGATGTGCTAAACATGTTCAGATCTGAGTGTCATTGTTAAGGAGCCAAATAAGCATCAAGGATATAAGAACAACCTCCTAATATCAAAACAAATCACCACCAAAACATCATAAACCTGATCATGTTTTTGATAAAGGTAAATACAGGTTTTGAATGGTACTCGAAACCATTTATAGCTTAGAACAAAAGATATAAAACAACAACCCTTACAAACATCGATAGCCTGCTATACAGCTAAAAGAAGGACCCCATCCAACCCCAGAAAAAACCAAAAAGAGTTACAAAAAGAAGCCAAAAAATAGATTCCAGAAAAACTACCAGCACAAAACAGAAAGAGAAATTACTTTATACTTTCAAAGGCTTTCTCGGCCTCTTTCTGCATATCTTCCATCATATCAATGGAGTCTTTAAGGGCTTTCAGCTCCTTAGGCATTTCTGGAATTTTCCTTTTGATGTCACTTCTTGTATTGGTTCCTAGACCCGAGCTCCCAGCTTTATCCTCCATAGTAATTATTTTATTCTCTAGCATGCTGCTCTCTAGATAGGCATACAAAGCCTTAAGATTAATCACAGAGACTTTAAGCCCCTCATTTCTATGCTTAAGAATGATACTCATCATATGGCCACTGTGGCTAATGTTTTCTTTCATATCTTTCAGCTTCTCCTCCACCAGAGCAGTAATTCTAGTTGTTGAATCTTCATTCGAGTTATTATTATTTACCTTCATCAAAAGATCCATTTCCATCTTTTCCAACTTAGCTTTAAAGGGATCCATGGCTTCTTCCATCTCCTTCAAGTGCTACTTCATTTCATTCATGTCATTGTTGATCCACTTCTCCATATTTGTGCCATGATCCTCTTTGCTCTTGGGGATTCTGTCATCAATATCAAACCCAACATTTATCTAATTGCCAGTATCCTTTCTCTATTTTTTCTTGCTTTTATGAATAGCCCTAAGATTAGGCTACATTTTCAACTCTTCCTTGTCTTTACCCTCATTATTTTTCTTCTTTGCTTTTTCTTCTTCTTTCTCCTTCTCTTGATTTTCTTCTTCATTAACCCTTTTATTGACCTCCTCCTTTCTCTTATCTGTTTTCTCTTCCTCATTCACAGGAATCTCCTCCTTATTCACATGGGCATCCTCCTCATTCGTAGGATCATCCACCTCATTCACAAGAATCTCCTCCTTATTCCCAGGGGCGTCCTCCTCATTCACTGGATCATCCTCCATATTCTCTTCATGTATGTTCTCTTCTTCATTACCCTGAGGGGTTAGGGTTTGGTCTTTACAATCCTCGTCTCTGTCCAGATTTTCCTTCATCTTGCTCCTATCCCTCTTCTTCGATTCCACCTTTTTTCTTTCCAGTTTGATTTTCTTAATATTCCCTTTAACCCTTTTAGGAATGGGTTCTGGGATGTTATTCCTGGCGTAGTCAATAATAAGAAGGATTAAACCTTCATGTAGCACTGGATTGCTGGTCTTTTTCCTATGCTTCATTATGTTGTTGTTCAGAGAAATAAGAAGAAAGAAAGGAAATGATATTTTCTTATTATGTCTAAAATGATTAACTAAAATAAAGTGAAGATTATAGATTTTTGAGTAGTGCCCATCTAGAGTAAAGTACTCTATCATAACCTTCAGAATGTCAGCCCAAATACTCTTAATCTTCGTTATGTCCACATAATCTCCAGACCTTTTACTCAAGAGAGCTTCTTCATCTTCATATTTGGGGAAAATCTTGAAAGCTTGTGACCCCATATGTTTTTTATCCCTATAAAATTTCATACCTTCTGTAGATAGCCCTTTAATCTCAGAGATAATATTCAACGTACGCGAGAAGGACTTACCCCACAAATTTACCTTGCCATTTATCCAACCATCCGCAAATTTTTTTAGTAACATCTTTGTCCTAGCCATGCAAACTTTCCATGTACTATGTCACCCCACCATGCTTTAGTTTTCTCCAAACTTTTTTCTTTTGTTTCCATTTCGTGCAATCCAGACAAACCTGATCATGTTGTGTCAATGCAAAAAGTGTATTTGCATATGATGACACCATAATCATCACTAATGATGTACCTACACTCAAACAGCACCCACATGAGACTCCAAGTATCAAACCATGTAGAATCATGTCCTCAAACCAAAGACAACCTATGTAACTATCACCATCAAAGTCCAACTCTAAAAATGTACCTATAAATCTATACCAAGAAGTAGATAATCAATTGTAACATCATATATATCTCATAAAAATATACTCTCCCTCAAGGTTTCACCTTTTGAATCGTTTGGATGCTTGTAAAATAACACCCCAATTTCAAGAACCTACAAGTGATTAAACAAAAATACAACTCTACATTCTCCTCAAACTGATAAAATAACACCGCTATGTAGTAACTTGAACATTATCTCCAATGTTTATTCAAAATCAAGTATTTAATTTTGTATGAAAAAGTTATGACCAAAATCATGAAAAAAAAGAGAACATATAACTTCTACACCCCCACAAAACATATCAAAATAGAAAAATCAAGGAACAAAACCTATAACACTACATATTGCTTAGAACTAGCTTTCCAACAACTTTAAGAAGTTGAAAGCCTAACACTTAGGGTGAAAGTTATGCCCATTTGCAAAACTCATTAATTTCACTACATGGGCATACATGGACTTCAAAAACCTTTACAAATTTCCTTAATTTTTTTTTTAAAAATTTTATAAGGAGTGTTGAGGGGGTCTGGAGGGGGGAATGAACCTGTCCCCTTGTAAATATTGCCACAAAAAAAAATTTAAAATTTTTGTGGCTTTTAAATATTTCAAGCGGTGGATTTTATTAAAAAAAACATTTTGACATTATTCAAATTGCATTAAAAACTATTTAACACAACACATACAAATTTAATAGAAGATTAAATTTATGCGAGTGTTACGCTGATGGTAGGGAAGGCTAAAGCCTCAAGAAAACCAATCACTAGTGATCCAATCCTTGTTGTCCCAGAGCCTCTAGCAAGGGCAAGGAGTTGTCAACATTTGCTAACATAGGAACTATCTTGTCCCTTCAAGGTATGAGGGGGAGGAAGGGGCACTACCTTCCTCCCCAATTTTCATTTCTATTTCTTTTCAAAAAACACTCCAACCACTATACATTTGTTTAAAAAAAAAATTGGACTGTGATTTCATCCAACAAGGTTAAAAAAATAATAATTTCTACAAGCATCTCAAACTATATAATCATATGACCCAACCTCGATTTTTTCTCCATTTTTCTAAAAAAATTTGAAAGGGGTCAAAATATCTACCAAAATTCATGGATTTTCCAACCTGGATCCAATAACAAGGTCCATTTTTGCATAGGAGGTTATTTTTTAAAACTCCCACCCAAAAACCTCATTTAAATGTTGTTACCTTATAATTGAATAAGTTGAGGATAATCTCTCATTGGATGATTAAAACAACTAGAAAAAGGTGACCCTAAATTTTTTATGATTTTTCATTTGATGAGGGGATATTGTGTAGAAAGTTATAAATTATTTTGCATTATATTTAATTCTTTTAAATAATTAAAGTTCATTTTATTGTGCTAAGTAATTAAACTTTTACATATCAAATGAATTGATTATTTTAAGAATTAATTATCATTGGAAAATTCTTGTAAAAGTGAAAAAAAATTATTTGTGAGAAAATGAATATTCAAAAGATAGTTATAGGTATTTACCCAACTACTTGGGTAGGGTAAGTTCTTTATAAAAGAGATTATTTTATTGTAAAGGGGGTTTCTTCCCTCTACATAAAATTTGTAACCAAATTTCAAGATTTCTATTCACAAGTGAAGAATTGGTGAAATTGATATTTGTTGATAAGAAATAAATATTTTTCTTCCTCATTAATTTATTTATTTCAATAGTCTTTGTGTTATGGAAATGAAAGTGATCTTTGTATCATCATTTAGAGGAATATTACTTGTCTTTCTGGAATCATATTTGAGATTATTTATTTGTAAATTTGGAAGAATATCAATAATCTTTGCGCTAAATATATCTTCTATTTTATTATTTGCAAGTATCTTTTTCACTTTTCTATATTTTTTTCTAAAAAAATTATTAATGGTCTTTGAGCTACTAATAATTATTAATATTTTATTATTATTACAAATATGTATTCCCTGGAGAGGAGGAACCATTGGAAAATACATACAGAAATTCAACATTTGAGGGAGTTGACATTGTTGGAAGTAGAGGAGGATCATCCTTCAATGATGGGCTATCCAATGTTACAATTTTTTGTTGTTGTCCATTGGGAAATTTATAAGGAAAGCACAGTGACAAAACTATTTGCTAATAAATGCATATCCAAAGAACCCATTTGACCTACAATTTGTAGACCCTTAGTTTGTAAACAACACATTATCTCAATAAACCCAAAACCCTTTGATCTAAAATAATATAACCTATAAGTGTGTTCCATACCTTGTAATGTTTCAATCTTTAATACATAGCTATGGCTTCAACTTTGCACCTTGTCCACTCAAGCTAGGGTTATACCTCCAAAGCAACTATTAAAGCTCTAATACCACTTGTTAGGAAACAACACTCCAAATATAGTTATATTAAATTTATTTCCTACATAACCCATGAGAGGCAAGCTTGAAAAAAAGCTTAAATAAACACCATCATGCATAGATCTTAGAACAAAGTTATATTAAATTTATTTCCTACATCCATACTCCATTAATTATTCAACTATAAAGCAATACAAAGCACTTATAAATTTATAATGAATGTTCTTGAAACATCAAGTCTCTCATTGAAGACATATTTTTCCATTAGTATGAAAGGAAAAACAGTTATGAAACCGTTCGTAACACCAACACCGAAAGTCAGGTTAAGTGCAACCCGGCAGACAAGTTCAAGGGAACCCAACGACACACTACAAACCGAAAATGTTGAAGTGGAACCCAACAAGCAAAACACAGTGTAACCTGACATAACAGATGACAGAGGAACCCAAAAGACTACACAGCAACCCGAGCACCAGTCTACCAAGAGACAGTTAGAATCCCGAGAAATGTGGATTTGACTTCCACGTCAGATAAAACACTTGTGTTTTATATATTTAGCTTTAAATCCATTTCTTGAGGGACAAGAAATATAATTGTAATTGTTTTAATCAGTCTAACTGATTAGAAACATGCAAACTAGGAGATCAAGGTCAAGTTGTAAACCTTTGATCATAGAGTTAACATTGTTATACATGAAACTCATTTAGGTATAACTCATTGTATAAATAGATGTGTAATCGATCAGAACCAATGGATATGATGATGATTGTAGAAGACACTTCTATGGATTAGAGACAGAGTTTTATGCAGAAGAACAGCCAAAGATGAAATCAGTTATCAAGAACAAGAGCCAAGGCTACCGAACAAAATAGAGGTATTGATCAATCACTATAGGTGATAATTGTACATGTAATCTTTATTGGACCTGTCATCAACAATTGTAGATTGCATATAGTCAGGTAAATAAATATTTTTACTACATTCTAACAAGTGTAGCAAATAGAAGAAATCCTTGAGAAAGGTGGATTTAACAATCCTTTGTAAATCTCTTAACCAAGTGCACACTAAACAGTGTTACTAAAGCTCTTAACAGAGTAGACCTTAACCAGTCTCCACATGATACTCCTAACAGGGTAGATCATCAGAAGTGATCAAAATTGTAAGCCTTAACTGGCCCCTTCCATTCTACAGCTAGTGAAGTTTTGTGGGTTTCATCCCCACTGCAGTTTTTACCTTCTAACCGGGGTTTTATGTGTTACCAAATCTTGTGTCATGTGTCAATACATTTCACGAATGTTTCTATGAATGTTTACATGCAATTAAGTTTATGAATTGATATCACATGCATACAGATAGAATAACAGAGATGGTCGGTAATTCAAGTAATTGATTACATAAAGGATTAAGGTTAAGTGATAAAAAATTTAAGGGTACTAATTCACGGTTAAAATCTTATCATGTTAAAGATTTACAAACACATTGTTAAATGTGACCCTGTTAGGGGATTTCCCTTAGATCTATTAGGATCTTCACTCTTTTAAAAGAGGCCTTGTCAGAGGTCTTTAAATGCTCATTTCAAATGTCACCTACGTCTAGGATTTATATATAGGACTGTTAAATCCACTCGGCTAAGAATTTTCTCTGTTACAAATGTTAATAAGAAACAACAAACTTTGATCTGTAAATATAGAAACTCACTATGCTTGTGTCAGATCCTTTATGCTCAATTGAATACTGGCTTCACATACAACATCAATCTCTCTTTTAGACTATAGAATCTTCCTTTTCTGCTTCTTTGTTATGCTCGGTAGCTCTGTTCTTCAGCTCCTTTTTCTCTTCAAAAAAAATTGCTAACATCTCTATGATTCAATAGATCTCATCATTTAAATAGACATTATTTTGCCTCTTAATCTTGTTTATTAGGTTTTTCATCATTTGTTCTCGCCCATTCGATCAAATTCTTCATAAATTTTAGCTCGGTAAACCGTTTCACTTTTACCTTGGAACTTGAAATTTTCTTGGAACTCACATAACCAGGTTTAACAGCTTAATCATCACCTTAGATCTTATCTTTGAATTTTCTCACTCATAGATCTTGTAAAAAACTTCCTTTAATACTTATCTCCATCCATCTCATCATGTATACGCATCAAATTTGATCTTATCATCATTCTTAATCAATATCATGTACTTTGTAAACTTACTTGCAACTCGGTAACTGTCTTCGTTTATTGCTCGGTGCTTGACTTGCTCTCGGTACTTGGTAACTGTGACTCTATGTAGTTGGTACAGTACCCTGATAGACTCAGTGTAACTCGGTAAAGTAACTTAATACTATAAAAATTAACTCTTTCAATCTCAATCAAACATACCAATTTGATAACATCAAATAGATAGTAGAAAACTATATCAATAATACTTCATCATGATCTGATCTATATTTGTCGCCCAATTAAATGCTCCAACTTATGATATGGTAACTCAATAGAAATCACTAATCAATTGTTTGACATCAATGACAAAATAATAACTGATCTAAGTATTTCTACAACAATGTATACTCGGTATCACTCGGTCTTCATCATCTTCATCAATTAGATCAACAATCTCTCTCTTTGGCATTGATGGCAGCCCTATAGCATTACTATAGCAATTGATTATGGTAATACTCAATACTGTCAATACTCCCTCTGAGTTAATAATTTTGTTTTAATCCTTTCTTCTAATCATCATGTTATATTCCCTCTTTGATAAATGTCATCATTAAAATCTCTTCCTTGTTTCAATATCTCTCCCTTAATGGATAAATATCATCAATGCAATCTCTCCCTCTTTGACAACAATGCCAAAGGTCATACTCCTGAAAACTTGTTTCAGTAGTGGATTATACCTAACATGTATTGATAAATCATTACATACATAAATATCCCTTACACAACTTCAGGAATCACCTAAAGTGTGTCACACTAACATAAATTCAAGAAATATGTTCTATTAAAGTATATAATTGATGGAGCATGTCTCATTCTCTTAGTGAATATTAGATAGGGGAAGAACTCCTAATTTACCTCTTAGATACTCAAAAGCATCTTTCGATAGTGGCTTTGTAAAGATATCAGCTAGTTGTTCCTTTGAATTAACATACTCCAATATCACATTTTTCTCTTGAACTTGTTCTCTCAAGTAGTGATACTTGATAGGAATGTGCTTGGTCTTTGAATGCATAACTGGATTCTTTGATATATTTATAACACTAGTATTATCACAAAAAATGGTTATAGAATCTGAAATTATCTCTTGCATACCTTCAAGTAGTTGTTTGATCCACACAATGTTCGCATAATTCATAGCAGCAACAAGATATTTTGCATCGACAGTAGACTGTGAAATACAACTTTGCTTCGTGCTTAGCCATGTGACCAATCTTTCCACTAGAAAGAATGCTCCTCCACTATTAATTTTCCTATCATTAAATTTTCCAGCCCAATCTACATCAGTATAGACTTGCAGATTAAAAATACATCCTTTCTTGTAAAGTAATCTAAACTCTGCAGTTCCTTTTAGATATCTGAAAATTCTCTTGACTACAGACATATGTGTCTCTTTAGGATTAGAAGAAAAACTTGCAACAATCCCAACTGAATGTGCAATAGCAGGTCTGTTGTGAACAACATATTGCATTTTACCAATCATGGATCAGTAAAGAGTACTGTCAACCTCTTGTGTCTCATCTTCTTTTGATAACTTGCAACCAGTAACCATCGGTGTTCCAACAGGCTTGAATTCTTCCATTCCAAAAGTCTTGAGGATCTCCTTAATATACTTAGCTTGTGTAATATAGATCCCATATGCAACTTACTGTATTTGTAGACCTAACAACTTAATCTCTCCAATCATTGACATCTCAAATTCCTTCTTCATTTCATCAGCAAATGCCTTACATAAGGTGTTATTGCCTCCAAAAATAATATAATCAACAAATATTTCAGCAATTAAAACCTTGTTGTTACTGTTACACTTCAAGTAAACATTATTGTTATCACTTGTTCTTTGAAATCCTATTTTGATTAGATAAGAGTGCAATCTCTTATACCATGCTCGGGGGGATTGCTTCAAACCATATAGATCTTTGTGTAACTTATATACCTTTTTCTTGTTCAAGATCTCAATGAATCCTTCAGGTTGTTCTATGTATACTTCCTCATCAAGTATCCCATTCAAGAATGTAGACTTGACATCCATTTAATATACTTTGAATCCTTTGTGAGCTGCATAAACCAAAATTATTCTTATTCCTTCCAATATAGCAATAGGGGAACAAGTCTCTCAATAGTCAATATGTTCTTCTTGTGCATAACCTTTGCATACCAATCTTGCTTTATTTCTGATAACTTTTACATCTTCATTCAACTTGATTCTGAAAATCCATTTACTGTCAATAATATTCTTATCTTGAGGTCGGGGTACTAAAGTCTATGTGTTATTCTTCTCAATCTGATCAAATTCTTCTTTCATAGATTTCATCCAATCTTCATTCTCTAGTGCATCTTTAACTTTCTTAGGCTCAAATGTAGATATCAAACATGTTTTGTCTCTTACCTTGCTTCTAGTCATTACTCCAGCATCTCTATTTGCAATAATCTTTCTCAGTGAATGGTGTCTTCTCACATATTTTCCAAAACAGGCTCGGTAGGTCTTTGTGCTTCATCCTCATCACTCGGTTGTAGGGCTCCCTATTTAGCTTCTTTGTCAATAGGTGCTCTCGGTAAAGTGTTAAGAACATCAGGTTGTACATATATAAATCTATCATAGTCTTCAGGTTCCTTCTTGCTTTTTTCCTCATTCTTTTCTCCAAACTCATCAATTCTCACATTTGCACTTTCCACCATCTTGTTAGTATCTTTGTTCAAACATTTATATGCTTTACTCCTTGTAGAATATCCTAAGAAAATCCCTTCTTCTCCTTTTGAATCAAACTTTCCTTCTCTAGAATATTTCAGTATATAACATTTGCTTCCAAGATTTTAAAGTAACTCACATTAGGTTATGATCATACCAGATTTCATACAGTGTCTTTTTGGTATCGTTCTTCATTTGAACTCGGTTCAATGTATAGACAACAGTGCTAACTGCTTCTCTCCAAAAGTTCTATGAAATTCCTTTCTCAATCATTAAATTTCTTGCACAATCAACAATAGATTTGTTTCTCCTTCCAACAATACCATTTTCTTGTGGTGTCCTCAGTGCAGACATTTGTCTTTTGATTCCATTCTCATTACAAAACAGTGTAAACTCATCAGATGTAAACTCACCTCCTCTATCAGATCTCAGACATTTCAGCTATTTTCCAGTTTCTTTCTCAACTTGGACCTTATACCACTTAAACATTTGAAATGGATCAGATTTTTCTTTTAAGAACATTACATACATCATTCTATCTAATAATCATCCAAAAACAAAATAAAATATATGTATCCATAATAGCTTTGAGTTCTCATGGGTCCACATAGGTCAGTGTGAACTAGATCCCAAATTCCTTTAGTAACATAAATCTTGCTTGAAAAAATAGATTTTGTCATCTTCCCAATTTGACATTCTTAGGCTTTTCAAGTCTTTGTAGACCTCTTACTCTATTCTTTCTACTCACTTTGATTAAGTTGTCAAAATTAACATGACAAAGTCTTTTGTGCCATAACCAAATATATTCAACTTTTGCAAACATGCAACTCTTAATTGAAGTATCAAGATAAAATAAATTACCTTTAGATTGTTCTCCAGTAGAAATTAGATTATCCTTCTTATCAAAAACTTTTACCTTTCCATATTGAAATTCCAATTGGTGACCTGTGTTATTTAACTATGCTTAACTCAACAGATTATATTTCAACCCTTCAACCCAATAAACATCATCACACCTTGTGTTATTCAATAAAATTATAGATCCTTTTCCTTTCAAAGGGTATGGAGCATTATTACCAAATCTAACAAATCCTCCATCATGCTTTTCCAAGGAAATAAACTTAATTGTGTCACCAGTCATGTGATGTGAACAACCACTATCTATAATCCAAGTTTCATTTTTATTTACTTGTGATATGAGGGCTCTGGGTTCATCTTTATTTTCATCATCAGATTCATCCTTTATAGCAACATATACAACTTTCACGCCATCATTTTCATGTAAATCATCATCACTCATTTCTTCATTAGCAATATGACAAGACTTCTTACCTTTATTTTTGTAATATCTGAACTTCCTAAATCTGTTCTCTCTTTTGGCTTTATCTTTGTTGTCTTTCTTCTCATCACCTTCTTTCTTAGGACAACTTGAAGCAATATGATCAATCTTGTTGCAGTTGAAACATTTCAAGGGAAACTTACCTCGGTATTTACCTCTACCTCTTTGTACTCTCCTAGCCAAAAAAGCTTCAAATTATCTCTCATTCTCTTCATCTTCAGCATACAACTCTTCTAAACCCCTAGTGCAACTGTAAAACTTCTCACAAGCACTACTCACATATCATTTTTTAGGTCTATCATCCTTAGATTTTCCAATTTTCAAAGATGACTTAAATGCAGTTTCAATCTTAGATGTAGCATGCACACTATTAACAAGATCATTAATCTCAAATGCAATCAACTTACCAATGGTAGCATCTAGTGAAACATTCACTTGGGGAATATATCTCATCTCTTATACAGCAGATATGCGAATAGCATAACTTGGTAGCAGGGTTCTCAACATTTTGCTAGTAACGTCTTCTTCGGTTATGGTTCCACCAGCTCCTCTGATAGAATATTCAACCTCTTTAAGTCTAGTGTTATATTGTGTTATGTTTTCTCCTTCTTTCATTCTCATTGTATCAAATTTTCCTCTCAAACTTTCTGCTTTAGCCTTCTGAACATGTTGATCTCCACCATAGGATAGAATAAGCTTATCCCACATTTATTTTGCAATAGTACATCCATCAAGTTCATCATATTCCTGGATGGTAAGTGTAGATGCTATCTCGATCATAACTTGTGTGTGTTCATACTTTTGTCTTTTCTCGGTGATTTTCAAGGGTCTAGTAGTAGGTGGAACATAAGGATTATCAAGATAATGCAGTGAATACTCTCCTATACCAAATACATGCAATCTCATTCTACTTTTCCATGTAGAGAAGTGTTTTATATTCATCTTAGGTGCATCCCTCTTATACATCTTTAGATCTTTTACTCAAGTCCTTTTAAACTTAATACTTCAGAGTAACAAGCTCTGATACCAATTGTTGGTCCCACTGAGAGGGGGGTGAATCAGACAAAATCAAACTTAAACTTAGCTCACTGATCCACTTGGTAAAACTAAATACAATAAACACCCAACTCAACAAACTACTTAACAACTTAAGAAAACATACATCTCACAATATGCAAATAATCATTTAAACACATATAACTTCAGGTTTAACGAGGAAACTTAATAAGGGAAAAACCTCTATGGGAATTTTGACCCACAATAAAAAAAAATGTACCCTTCTGAAGTACGCTCGGTTAGAAGCTTATCCTATTAAAGATTTACAAACACATTTGCTAAATGTGACCCTGTTAGGGGATTTCCCTTAGATCTGTTAGGATCTTCACTCTGTTAAAAGTGGTCTTGTCAGAGGTTTTTAAACACTCGTTTGGAATGTGACCTATGTCTAGGATTTATATATAGGACTATTAAATCCCCTTGGTGAAGAGATTTTATCTGTTACAAATGTTAATAAGCAACAACAAACTTTGATCTGTAAATATAGCAACTCACTATGCCTGTGTCAAATCCCTTATGCTCAATTGAATATTGGCTTCACATACAACATCAATCTCTCTTTCAGACTGTAGAATCTTCCTTTTATGCTTCTTTGTTCTACTCAATAGCTTTGTTCTCTAGCTCCTTTTTCTCTTCAACTCAACTTGCCAGCATCTCTCTGATTCAATAGATCTCATCATTTAAATAGACATTAGTTTTCCTCTTAATCATGTTGATTAGGTTTTCCATCATTTGCGTTCAGCCATTCGATCAACTTCTTCATAAATCTTAGCTCGGTAAACCGTTTCACTTTTACCTTGGAACTTGAACTTTTCTTGGAACTCACATAATCAAGTTTAACCACTTAATCATCGCCTTAGATCTTCTCTTTGAATTTTCTCGCTCATAGATCTTGTAACAAACTTCATTTAATACTTATCTCCATCTAGCTCATCATGTATACGCATTAAATTCGATCTTATCATCATCCTTAATCAATATCCTATACTCGGTAAACTTACTTGCAACTCGGTAACTACCTTCGTTTATTGCTTGGTGCTTGACTTTCTCTCGGTACTTGGTACTTGTGACTCTGTGAAGTCGATAGAGTACACTGATGGACTCAGTGTAACTTGGTAAAGTAACTTAATACATATAAAACTTAACTCTCGCAATCTCAATCAAACATACTGATTTGATAACATCAAATATATAGTAGAAAACTATATCAATAATACTTCATCATGATCTGATCTATATTTGTCACCCAATTAACTTATCCAACTTATGATATGGTAACTCAATAGAAATCAATAATCAATTGCTTGATATCAATGACAAAATAATACCTTATCTAAGTGTTTCTACAACAGTGTATACTCGGTATCACTCGATCTTCATCATCTTCATCGGTTAGATCAACAGATGCTTGAAGTGATATATCTATATTGTCCAACCAATATATATCCATGATGTTTAAATGTGGGTTTTGGATTTGGATCATATGAGGATGTAGGTGAAGATTGAGATTGAGAATAGAAGATCTTTGGATGATGGATGTTGGATGAGTTGTGGAAGACTAAGGAGTGACTGGGACTCGATGAAGGGGTAGATGGATTGGATAAAGGCTTGGGTGGAATGGTATTAGGTGGAGAAGGGGATTAAATTAGGATGTGATGATGAAATTGGATGAAAGATCAATGATGAGATTGGATTAAGGTAGTGGATGTTGAGTGGATTATGGATGATGATGATGATAATGAGGATTAGGACCTAGATTAGATTAGGAAATCTATTTAGGATTAAAGTCCTAAATAGTGGATTATGTATGGATTAGGGTTGATTGAGATAAGAGGGATGAATAAGGTTGATTAAGAAGAGTATGAATGACTAGGATGAAGAAAATGATTAATATGGGTTGGGAGATAGTTAGAATGATTATGGATGTTTAAGATAGGGTGATGTAGATGAAGGATGATTGGGATAGGGAGGATGATTATATTTTTTTTGGAATAAGATGATGGTTGGATTGGATAGGGAGATGATTAAGGATTTTATCTATGATTAGAAGATGATGGTTAAAATAATTAAGGATTATTGTGGTGGGATGGATGATTGGAATGATTAACTGTGATATTATGGTAAGAGATATGATGATGATGAGGTTTAAAGATGGAAAGGTTTATGTGGAGATGATGTGGAAAGATTTATTGGGGGGACACCTATACTTTTAAAAAATATATTTCACTTTTAAAATGTTTTGATTTTTTATAATTTCTGGTTTTTTTTTTGTTTTTTTGTGGACTTTTGATTTTTATGGTTTTTTGGGGGATTTTTTGGGTTCTATAATTTTTTTGGATTTTTTTTTATTTAATATGAGAACACACAATGAAATGATGCAAAATACAAAATTCTATGGCTAAATTTGGATGAGTGTGTCCCCTTTTGGTTGCAAGTGGAGAAGGTGATTTAAAATTTCAAACATGTAAGGCATGCCAACAAGCCTACTCAAGTGGGATTATCAATCCTTATAGGCATGAGGCACCGCAAGAAAATATGGCAAAAGAGTTTCAACTAAGCTTTACAAGATCAACTAGGCAGTGTCCTCGATATACACAAGATACGTGAGTCCCAGATCTGTAGATGAAAGAAAATAATGTCAAACAATTGGGAGTAGACAGTAACCCAAATCTCCACCTTCACTTCCCAAAGGTATAAATTTTTTTGGGGCTTAGCCAAGATTGAAAATATTCTACTTCTAAGAGAGGTATCTTTTGATTTGCCTCCCACTATTTATACTCCACCGGAACACGAGAGTTGAGGTTGTCTCTTGAGGTTATGAAATCCCTAAGCAGGCCTCCTATAAAAAAACAAGACAACTTATTTTTGGTGCACTCAAGTTCACCCTAAGGTTCAAGAGGAGAGCATGTGTAAAAGATCTTCAGTTTAAACTACACTTGTTCTTTCAGATCCAAATCCAAATGTGAAATGTTTTGATTACTGGTAAAAACAAGTTTTGAAGGGACCCGAAACCATTTACATCAAGGAATTACATGGATAGGAAGAATCATCATCAGAAAAAAGAAGCTACAACAAAAAACAACCCATAAGGGGGAAACACGAACGACCAAAAAAGGGAACACAGAAAAAACCAGCAAAAAAGATAGAAACCAACAGAAACACCAACTCAAGTACCAGCACTCATTGCGATAGCATTCTCCTCCAGGGTCTCATCCATCTTGGCCTGGATATCATCCATCCTCCCAATAAGGCTCTTTAGCTCTTTCACATTTTTCTTAACTGTGGGGGATTTTTTCTCACTGCTAGCCCAGGTTATGGAACTCGGCCTGCCAATAATCTCTAGGGCATCATCCCTTTGTTCAGCTCCCTCTCCCAGACCATTCTCCAGCAAATTAACCAAAGTTTTGAGATTAGTGGACGATGCTTCATGCTATCTTTGCTATGGTGGAGAATGACCATAATAGTACCCTCCATCTTATCCATTTTTTTCTTCATTGCTTGTATAGGTGTCCCCTCAATAAATCTTTCTGCATCATCTCCACATAAACCTTTCCATCTTTAAACCTCGTCATCATCATATCTCTTATCATAATATCACATTTAATCATTCCAATCATCCATCCCACCACAATAATCCTTAATCATTCTAACCATCATCTTCTAATCATAGATAAAATCCTTAATCATCACCCTAATCCAATCCAACCATCATCTTATTCCAAAAAAATATAATCATCCTCCCTATCTCAATCATCCTTCATCTACATCACCCTATCTTAAACATCCATAATCATTCTAACTATCTCCCAACCCATATTAATCATTTTCTTCATCCTAATCACTTCATCCTAGTCATTTATATTCTTCTTAATCATCCTTATTCATCCCTCTTATCTCAATCATCCCTAATCCATATATAATCCACCATTTAGGACTCTAATCCTAATTAGATTTCCTAAACTAATCCAGGTCCTAATCCTCATCATCATCATCCTTCATAATCCACTCAACATCCACTACCTTAATCCAATCTAATCATTTATCTTTCATCCAATTTCATCATCACATCCTAATCTAATCCCCTTGTCCACCTAATACCATTCCACCCGAGCCTTTATCCAATCCATCTACCCCTTCATCCAGTCCCAGTCACTCCTTAGTCTTCCACAACTCATCCAACATCCATCATCCAAAGATCTTCTATTCTCAATCTCAATCTTCATCCACATCCTCCTCTGATCCAAATCCAAAACCCACATTCAAACATCATGGATATATATTGGTTGGACAATATAGATATATCACTTCAAGCATCTTTTGATCTAACTGATGAAGATGATGAAGACCGAGTGATACCGAGTATACACTGTTGTATAAATACTAAGATCAGCTATTATTTTGTCATTAATGTCAAGCAATTGATTACTGATTTCTATTGAGTAGCCATATCATAAGTTGGAGAAGTTAATTGGGTGACAAATATAGATCAGATCATGATGAAGTATTATTGATATAGTTTTCTACTACATATTTGATGTTATCAAATCGGTATGTTTGATTGAGATTGCGAGAGTTAAGTTTTATATGTATTAAGTTACTTTACCGAGTTACACTGAGTCTGTTGGTGTACTCTATCGACTACACAGAGTTACAATTATCGAGTACCGAGAGCAAGTCAAGCACTGAGCAATAAATGAAGACAGTTACCGAGTTGCAAGTAAGTTTACCGAGTACAGGATATTGATTAAGAATGATGATAAGATCAAATTTAACGTGTATACATGATGAGCTGGATGGAGATAAGTATTAAAGGAAGTTTGTTACAAGATCTACTAGCGAGAAAATTCAAAGAGAAGATCTAAGGCAATGATTAAGTGCTTAAACATGATTATGTGAGTTCCAAGAAAAGTTCAAGTTCCGAGGTAAAAGTGAAACGGTTTACCAAGCTAAGATTTATGAAGAAGTTGATCGAATGGTTGAGCGCAAATGATGGAAGACCTAATCAACAGGATTAAGAGGAAAAATAATATATATTTAAATGATGAGATCTATTCAATCAAAGAGATGCTGGCAAGTTGAGTTGAAGAGAAAAAGGAGCTGAAGAACAGAGCTACCGAGTAGAACAGAGAAGAAAACAAGGAAGATTCTACAATCCGAAAGAGATATTGATGTTGTATGTGAAGCTAGTATTCAATTGAGCATAACGGATCTGACACAAGCATAGTGAGTTGCTATAGTTACAGATCAAAGTTTGTTGTTGCTTATTAACATTTGTAATAGATAAAATCTCTTAACCGAGGGGATTTAATAGTCCTATATGTAAATCCTAGACGTAGGTCAAATTCCAAACGAGTGTTTAAAAACCTCTGACAATACCACTTTTAATAGAGTGAAGATCCTAACAGATCTAAGGGAAATCCCCTAACAGGGTCACATTTAGCAAATGTGTTTGTAAATCTTTAACAGGATAAGCTTTTAACCGAGCGTACTTTCATAAGCTCCTAATTTGTACCTTTTGACACTATTCACCAAGTAATCAGGGGGCATGGACTGACTCCTTGAACCTTCCATTGTAAGAAGTTAGATGCAACCTCAAGCCTATCCTCATATCGAATACTAGTTGTCATAGCCACAAAAGAAACTGGAGACAAAAATCTTTTTTTTTTTTTAAATCTGTATCACAAATCTTGGCTTTGTATTTAGAGTTTATAGCTTTGATAACATGTTAATTTCTCATAACTCAACTATAGATTAATTGCATAATAAATTCACAGAATACAAACTCTCTGATTTATAACAATCAATACTCTGGGTTAATTAACAACAAATGATAGCCGAAACAAAAATAACAAACAGAAGTCAATCACAAAAAGGCAATAACATAGATAGACCCACGAAAGCCTAGTGTGGGGAAAAACCTGCAAATAATGGATCTTTTATTCAACCTAACAACAAGCTTTCTTTTCATGAATCCAATACAATTTTGCTACAACAATGTTACATATATAGAGCCCAACTACTTTACTTGGCTTGCCAGAAAAGGATCTTTTCTCGCTTTCTTTGGCTTTAAATCATACATAAAATCACTCTTGATTTACTCAACCTCATAAACTTAAAAATATTATTTTTAAAGAATAAAAAATGAAGTTGTTGCTAAATATCCAACTTGAGTTGATTTAAAGCAACTCCACTCCACCTTTCAAGCTAAACAAAAAATCAACATCTATTGCCTACTCTACATCTTTTTTTGTCCACCATTACATCTATGCTTCAATTGACATTTCACTACTTTGGTATTGTCTTTTTTCACTCCCCTCTTGTACTTTTCTTAGAAGGTGGGAGTATTGACTTGCACTTTGAAAGCCTTTTCTATAGTTGGTTACTTTGGAGGAAGAATATAAAACTGCCTTTTCCTATTTTATTTTTCATGCTCAAATGCCTCATATCTCTTTGTCATGTCCCATCTAAAGCACAACATTCACAAAACTAAGCTCAACCTCCTTAAATAACAAATTAAACCTGGGTGGAGGCCAACAAATGGTGGAGGGCTAACTAGTATTATGAAGAAACTAAGTATTTAAAAAGAGGGCGAGCTAGGGTTAACTAAATTGTGATTGCGGGAGGGGGGGTTGGGTCTAGATTATGTTTAGGTAATATTGAAATAATAATGATTTCTTTAAGGGTTGACTGAGACTTGTCAAGAAAGCTCCTAACTTTGGAAAGTGTGACTCTTGCCAAAGTCACGAGGTTTCATGAAGAGGTATGACTCCCTCAAATGGGAGATATTAAAGAAAGAATAATTCAATCAAGGAAGTAAACAAAAAAGGGGGAGCATTGGATCTATAATAAAATAAAGGCTAATAAGATCTCACCTAATAAATAAGCAATTATAAGGGAGTGATTTCCTTAGACTCAAGAGTTAATTAAAATATAATTATGTTTTAAGCCAGTCGCTAAGAGGAAGACAAATGACTCTATCAAAGGGGTAGAAATATTAAAGAGGTGTGACTTCTCCCTCATATTGGAGGGTATAAAAGGAAGATGAATTCAATTGAAGTTGGCATCCAAGGAGGAGATCTGATTTTAAATAAAAGGAAAAAAAATAGAGATCTGTTATGAATAATAAGGCAATAAGAATTGGGATTATTAAGCACTAATAATCTGAAATTATTGATTAGACCAAAGAATTTTAAATATAAATTGCATTTAGAAATACAACAGCCTTTTATATTTAACAGAATAATTTGGAGACATTACAATTGGTATCAAAGCTTTGATCCTACCAACCTGCAGGTCAAAGGGACATTTCAAAATGCTTCCTATGATATCTTGTGGCACTCAACCTCACTTCATACACATTCACTTGTTTGGATGGATTTGGGCTCATTCACAACTCACTAAATTAATTTCCCTTGTTGTTAGAGTGTTGCACAAATTCCTTAGATGTCATGTTCCTATTCAAGTTGCAACAAGCTTCTCTATTTTAGCTCTCCAATATTTTATATAGTTAGCTAAACACAAATGCAAATATGCATGGTATGCTAGAATTGCTACTTATTTCCAACCATTTAAATATTGGTGACAATTTAGAGAAGCCCTCCTCGAGATTGTTTTTTCTATTGAATATAATTTAGAAACATCACCATTTACAGCATATAGTATATGTTCACCATAAAAAAAATAGCTCCTGGTAAGGAGAGAAGTCTACGGAGATCACTACAACAACATGTTATAGTTTAATCGGATTACAAAACATAATAATCATAACCAATCTTAAATGGCATGGCCCCTACAATCTACTCATGTAGTCCATCTCAATGGACCTTCAGTCCACTTAAGAACCTTATCATCTTGAACAATAGCTCTAGGTGGAGGAGCAACAGCTAGAGGTAGTGTAGCCGCTAGATATACTCTGTCAAATCATCACCATGTTTTTGCTGCTATTTTTCAAATTGGGAAGGTTGGAGGGGAGCAGGGGAAAAAGATGGATTCTATTTGAACACTACCCTACTTAAAGATAAAGATGTTATGTCTTTTGTTAACATTATCAGATGGTTCAATAAGAGGGTTGTCAAGCACCAATCTTCTATTGAGAGATGGTCCCAACACATCAATAGTTGGAAAGCTCTGTTCCAAGTGGTTGGCAAGAAAAAAGCCAAAGATAGTAGAAGATTGGAGTCTAAACTTCAAGATAACCTTACCAAGGGTGAAGAGTATCTACACAGTAACCCAATCAATCTTGCTGCTACAGGGTCAGTGGCCCAATCCAGGGACTCCCTTAGGAAGTTCCAACATTACAAGATTCGAGGGGCCAAAACTAGGGCCAAAATTAATTGGATTATTCATGGGGAAGAGGGGTCTAGATAATTTTTTCAAATCCTCAAATCAAAAGAGAATTGAGAGAGGATTGATTCTATTTGAGAAGATGGCAAAGTGCTTAACTCTCAAGGGGATATCCTACAGGCCTTTGCAGATTTCTATAAAAGACTCTTTACATCTAAAGACATTGGATAGACCATGGAGGATGCCAGGACTAAATAAGTGAAATCATTCCTAAGAAGGTGACGGTAGAAGAGGCAGCCTTGTTTGATAAAGCCATCACTATGCCTGAGATTAACAATGCTATTCAAAAGCTAAGTAATGAAAGGCCCCTGGGCCTGATTGCCCGGTGGATTTTTATTAAGGCAACCTAAGTTGGATAGGGGAGGAACTCCTCCAAGTCTATAATGAGGCTATTGACAATATGTCACTAGGGAAATACATCAACTCTAGGCTCATCAAGACTATTCCCAAGGATGGGGACAAAACACTGATAAAAAAATTGGAGACCTATCACATTATTGAATGTATCCTACAAAATATTGGCTAAGATTTTGGCACTCAAATTGGAAAATGTGCTCCCTCGTATCATTAATCCTACCCATATTGGATTCATGAAAGGCAGATATATATTGAAAAATCTCATCACCTGCTGGGAGGCTTTGAATTAGGCTAGGGATTTGAAGCAATAGGCTTGCATGTTACTCCTTGACTATGAAAAGGCTTATGACAGGATAGAGTGGAAATCCATCTCTATGATGCTCAGAGATTTGGGGTTCCCTAACTTCTTCTGTTAGATGGTCCTAACTCTATTAAATGATGCAAATGCTAGGGTGGAGGTGAAAGGAGTGAGGTCTGATGATTTTGCAACTCTCTAGGTCAATCAGACAAGGGTGTCAATTAGCACCAGCACTATTTGTTATTGCAATAGATGCCTTGTTTTATATTATTAGAGATAATTCTTGTTCAGGCTTAGAATTGTCACCCTAACTCAGGCATTAGGGCTACACGACAGTTCCATCCTAACCATGGAAACCTCTCCTAGCTGTGGGTAGGCTATGAGTGAAGAGGAATCTCCGGATTCTAGGTCGGTTCCTATAAAATATGGTATATCACTTCCTGATTGAAAAATGAACTGGGAAAACAGAAAAGAGGTTTGTAACTAAAATTGCATAATAGAAAGGTGATACACCAAGGATATTCAGACTCTTTTATGAAGTTTCAAACTGACTTGTACTCATCATATTCTGATGGATCTTTGGTTATTATTCACTGATCAATACATAGGCTAATCGAAAAGGAATAACTAGGGTTTTCACCACAAGCAATACTCCCCTATTAACAATATGCACTTTCCACAAAAGGCTTATATTTCTGCAATATAGAATAGGAATTGCTATAATTCACTAGTATATACTTGCAAAAGCATTACTCTTACATGCAGAAAATTGAAAACAGGAAATT
>MU223164.1:2027410-2039847 GCA_018584345.1 Thuja plicata
TTAGAGTACATAAAATGACAATCTGATAATAAATGTAGTAAGTGAATGCAAATCATCAAAACCTGTAAGATAGTGTTAACTGGGTAGCATGTACATGCAAATTTCTCTTTTAGTGCCTATTTTGTTGGATGATTGGATTTTGGATAACAATTCTATTTCCCTGAAAGTGAAGGGTATTGAGCTTCCCAATGGAGAAGAGATATCTAATGTTCAATTTGTCGATGATACAACAATTACTATTGAGCTTGTTGAGGATAATGTTAGCAATCTAATGAACAAGCTTGAGTTATTTTGTGTTGCATCTGGTAGTAAGGTCTCTTTATCTAAGTCTATTATGCTAGGATGGACTGAGCAACCTCCTAGCTGGTGTAACAAATTTGGGCTCGCTTGGGGAGGCCCTAATTACCAAATTAAATATTTGGGCATCCATTTTCGGTCAATCTCAATCTGGGGCAATATGGAACTGGATTAAAGACAAAATTGAGAGGAAGTTTAGAAAATGCAAAACTCGGTATCTTTCTCTGGCTGGGAGAGCCAGAGAGTGCTCTCTTCATACACTATTTATTGTGCATCAGCTTAGTTGTTTAATCAAGCTCAAATTAACTTTATCCAGAAAAAGGTGAGGGACTTCCTATGGTCTGATGGGAAGGAAGCCAAAAAGAAACATGTTGTGAAGTGGCAATGATGTACTCTGAGCAAAGGGAGTGGGGGTTTGGGGCTAAAAGATCTCAGAACTCAAGGACTCACCCTTGTTGTTAAGTGGATTGTCAAAGCCACACTAGAGGATGAGCCTTGGAAGGTGCTTGTGAGAAACAATATTGCCAGAGCTACTCCCTTTAAGTCTTCTTCCTGGAAGGGCATCCATATTAACGACCTATTGTCTAGAAACTTTGCTATTAAAGTCTCAGGATCCAATGTATTCAAAGCAATCTAGAAGAGTTGGGAGCATGTTAGAAAGATGATCTCAAACAATGGAACCATTGACGATAATTGATAAATATGTGGGGAAAACTCTATTTGGTGGAATCTCAAGCATGGAGAGAAGCCTTTGGCTCTCATCCAAGGCTTCTGATGCAAAGGCTAGTGGTGGATTTGTAATCTTCTTAGGAGAATGCCAATTTCCTCCTTTGTTTTGCAACAACGCCCTATTCATCCTTCTACCAAAGAATCAACTTCATGCCCCAACCCACTCTCTAGACCTATTAGAGGTCAAGTGCAACATCTTGTACCACCTTAGACTCCACATCTTTAATTCTTCTCTCACAACTCCACATTCATCCATTCAATCATGCTTCATGCTTCATGATTGTCCTCTAACCAAATCAACCCAACACCTTTAACTCCCTTGAAGAGTGTTCCCAGTCCTTCTAAGGTTCTCAAGACCTTATAAACATCTCATCTCTCACACCTATGGTCATACTTCCCACTAGTTTCTCACCCAAAGACCAATTGCTCTTCCTAGGTATTCATTTCCCAATCCCTCACAGTACAACGACTATTTTTCTCAATTTGCTTAAAACTTTCTCAAAAGACTAAAAACAAATTTGCTATTCAAATACCCTTTTCCAAGTTGCATCACATACTTTAATTTTGACCCCAAGTCCTTTGGATCAAATCCCTCAAAACGCTGACTGGGACAGTTTCCTAAGAGGGGTAAAACCACCATTTAACAAAGGCACTATAAGCAAAACTTAATCCCAAGCCCTGAATCTTTCAGTATAGTCCTTATTTGACCCCAAACCAAGGAAATTGCAATCAATTTGATCCTATGACCCTTCTAGATATGAAAGCCCCAAATTGGACTCCAAATGCCCCTAAAATCTAGGGCCTTCTTGAAAACACCCCAAAACTCACTTCCAGAACTTGTCCTTCCAGTATCACCATGCATTCCGCTTCCCCTAACACAAAATGTAAAAACAGAAATGCCTCATGTGGCTACTTTGATGGTTGCTACATCTGTGCACCAAATTCCATAACCCTTTCAACCCCTTCAACACCATTCAAACTTCATCCACCTGCAAGCTCTCTCTCATTCCTGCATTAACATTGTTAGAATGATATGTTACAATGTTAGGATCCATCCCCAAGTGACAATAGTAAATACATAAAGGGGATGGATCTATGATTTCACAGTCTTAAACAATGCAAATTAATGCTTGAACAGGGCAGTAAACTTCAAATGGAAACCAAAATTGTGGAAATGAAATAAAATAGATTGAAACCAACTTGAAATGTCCTTATCCTACCATACAAATGATTAGAAATCAACTACATATCAAAGCCAATGCCAAAATTGCAAGAAATCTGAACTTTATTGCTTTCAAACTGTGACAGTCTGTACAAAATGACTCTCAAACGGTACTCCCTCTCTTATCTTCGTTTTCTATCATTTACAAAGTTTATATAGTCTTCTAATAACCTCCCAAACCGAATCAAATCAGTTGGATATGCTAACAAAGCAACTTAAACTCATTTTTAGAGTTTCCCTCCTAATCCCAAGTAACCATTTGAATTCAAATATTCAAATTTTGAAACTTAATCAAATAAACTCCTAAGAACTTATAACTTTGGATTTTGTCCTTTTAGGACCCCAATAGCATATAAAAACTCTTAAATCCACTTATAGCCCTAATCTCTACCCTCTAGGCCCATTGTGTCAAAATTGACACTTTACATCAATTACAACTTTTACAACATTTTTTGCATTTTATGCAACTTCCCATGCTTTACATCTATGCAACTACTCATATTACATCAAATGGCTTCAAATGCCACATTAGATCAATTTGAGGACCTTATAGGTCATGTTCTTCTTTAGGTCTTCCAATTGGCCATTCTTGTCTTCAGGAGGTGCCCCTGCACCATGCTCTCGGGGGTTGAAAAGAATCCCAAGTCCCTTTGGATCTCATTGTCCTCTTCCTTGTCTTCCAATTCTTTGGCACTCCTTGCTTGTGCTCTGCAACAAAACTCTTTCTTCTCCTTGGTGGTTGATTGCACCTTCCATTCATCCATAGGTACTCATGCCAAGTTCTCAATCTTTCATCATGCATTATCATGTCTTCATGATTCACTTCTAAATAATCATCCATATAGAACCCCTACAATCCTGCAATAAAAGGGTTAGTAAAGATTAATTCCACTTCTCCCATATGTACCAAAACTTCCATTTGGTTCACTTCTTCATCCTCATCACATAAAATCTCCATGCTTGGAGAAAATTCTGTCTACATGGTCTCCTCGTGACCATTCCTTGTTGCCTCCTCAATCTTGGTGTCTACCTCTAAGATTGTTGTTGCATCTTCACCATTCTTGTGCCCTATACCTTGGCATCCTTCCACTGCTCCAACTTTACCTTGCCATTCAGCATCTGTGGCTTCAAATTGTTTCCACAAATCTATCTCTTCATCAAGTCCTTGTAGGCTTGTCTCCTTACCACTCTCAGTCTCTTGTATGGTTTCTCCACAACCACCATCTTCTTCTTCTTCAACCTTTGTAGTAGGTTCTTCCTTCAGGATCTTCCTCTCTGCAATTACCCTCTTGATGGGCCAAGTAACCTTCTTTGTCACTTTTACATGCCAACTTGTGACTTCCCTCTTCAATTATGAATTCAAGAGCCTCAACTCTTCACTCCTTGTTGTCCCCTTCATCCTTGAGACCTCTTCTTTCAACATATCTCTACTATGTCATTCTCCTTGGCATCTAAACACTTCATGTTCTTCCATTAAGGCTTCTTCCTCAACCTTTTCTTCCATCTTCATAAGGATGTTTTTCTCCCTTGCACCCTCCAAAGGACATATGACTATCCCAATCTGAATTCCTTGGTCAACTTCATGACTCTCGTCTCTGTTTTCTTAAGCATCATCCATTGTTGCATTCATCTTTATCTCCTCATGAACCCTTGTGCTTTGAGGTTCATTCACCACCATTTGTTGCTCACTCTTGGCTTCTACATGTGACTGCTTCTCTTGTCCTTCCAATGGACACCTCTCCATGCTCTCTTCAACTAGGATCTCCTTCTGACCCTCTTGCATATCTTCTCCTTCATAGGTGTCTTGCTCCCAAGCATTCTTCTTCTCATCCTCTGAGACTTTATGTTCCTCTTGTCTAAGGAACCCAATCCTCTCAAACACACCAGCATTCCAAGACACTTTCCATGCTACTCTATCTTCCTCTAATGGCTTCAAAACCATCTCTCTTCCATTCTCCATGAAGGTGTATGTGTTCGTTGCTCCATCATGTAGGGTATGCTTCTCCATTTGCCATGTTCTACCAAGGATCATATGACAATCCTTCAAAGGTACAATGTCACATAGTATGACATCCCTGTATGAGCCAAAGGTGAAGGGAACATAGGTTTGTTCCTTCACATCAACCCAATATCCAACCTTCAATCATTGTGCTCTGTATGGTGTACCATGTGCTATCCTCTGTAAACCTAACTTGTTAACCATTTCAACTGAAACCAGATTAGCAAAAGAACCACTGGAAATAACAACTTTGCAAACCTTGCCATTGCACTTGCATTGTGTTATGAATGGTGAGTACCTCTGATTGTTTCTCATACCCCAATCTTCATCCATGATGGCTTGAACTTCTTCTTACCTTCAAATCTTTTATCTCTCTGACCTACAAGGACCTATTGCCTTGCTCTGATACCACTTGATGCAGAGGCTAGCAGTGGATTTGTAATCTTCTTAGGAGAATGCCAATCTCCTCCTTTGTTTTGCAACAACACCCTATTTATCCTTCTACTAAAGGACCAACTTCAAGCCCCAACCCACTCTCTAGACCTATCAGAGGTCAAGTGCAACATCTTGTACCACCCTAGACTCCATATCTTTAATTCTTCTCTCACCACATTCATCCATTCAATCATGCTTCATGCTTCATGATTGTCCTCTAACCAAATCAACCCAACACTCTTAACTCCCTTGAAGAGTGGTCCCAATCCTTCTAAGGTTCTCAAGACCTTATAAATATCTCATCTCTCACACCTATGGTCATACTTCCCACTGGTTTCTCACCCAAAGACCAATTGTTCTTCCTAGGTATGCATTTCCCAATCCCTTGTAGTACAACAACGACTGTTTTTCTCAGCTTGCTTAAAACTTTCACAAAAGACTGAAAACAAATTTGATATTCAAATACCCTTTCCCATGTTACATCACATACTTTAATTCTGACCCCAAGTCCTTTGGACCAAATCCCTCAAAACGCTGACTGAGACAGTTTCCTAAGAGGGGTAAAACCATCATTTAACAAAGGAACTATAAGCAAAACTTAATCCCAAGCCCTGAATCTTTCATCATAGTCCTTATTTGACCCCAAAACAAGGAAATTGCAATCAATTTGATCCTACGGCCCTTCTAGATATGAAAGCCCCAAATTGGACTCCAAATGCTCCTGAAATCTAGGGCCTTCTTGAAAACACCCAAAAACTCACTTCCAGAATTCACCATGCATTTGGCTTCTCCTAACACAAAATGTAAAAACAACAATACCTCATGTGGCTACTTTGATGGCTGCTACACATGTGCACCAAATTTCATAATCCTTTCAACCCATTCAACACCATTCAAACTTCATCCACCTGCAAACTCTCTCTCATTCCTGCATTAACATTGTTAGAATGATATGTTACAATGTTAGGATCCATCCACAAGTGATAGTAAATACATGAAGGGGATGAATCTAAGATTTCACATTCTTAAACAATGCAAATTAATGCTTGAACAAGGCAGACAACTTTAAATGGAAACCAGAATTGTGGAAATGAAATAAAATAGATTGAAACCAACTTGAAATGTCCTTATCCTACCATTCAAATGATTAGAAATCAACAACATATCAAAGCCAATGCCAAAATTGCAAGAAATCTGAACTTTATTGCTTTCAAACTGTGACAATCTGTACAAAATGACTCTCAGACCGTACTCCCTCTCTTCTCTTCGTTTTCTGCCATTTGCAAAGTTTATATAGACTTCTAATAACCTCCCCAACCAAATCAAATCAGTTGGATATGCTAACAAAGCAACTTAAACTCATTTTTAGAGTTTCCCTCCTAATCCCAGTGACCGTTTGAATTCAAATATTCAAATTTTGAAACTTATCAAATAAACTCCTAAGAACTTATAACTTTGGATTTTGTCCTTTTAGGACCCCCAATAGCATATAAAAACTCTTAAATCCACTTATAGACCTAATCTCTACCCTCTAGGCCCATTGTGTCAAAATTGACACTTTACATCAATTACAACTTTTACAATTTTTTTTGCATTTTATGCAACTTCTCATGCTTTGCATCTATGTAACTACTCCTATTACATCAAATGGCTTCAAATGCCATATTACATCAATTTAAGAACCTTATAGGTCATGTTCTTCTTTAGGTCTTCCAATTGACCATTCTTGTCTTCAGGAGGTACCCCTGCACCAGCTTCTTTGCTAGTAAATGGGTTGGAAAGAGTATTAACTACTTCTCTGATATGATCAAAGATGGCAGAGTTATCAGTTGGCATGAACTGCAGGAGAGATTTGAAATTCCCCAATCTCATTGGAGAACCTACTCTATGATGAGAGAAGCCTATTGTAAGTTGAACCTTCCAAAGGAATGTGACATCAAGAATGATATAATATCCTCCTTGAGATGGCTTGATGACACCTGTCTGCCCTATACTAAAGTCAAAGTTGTTTACAAACTCCTAACCATGTTATTTTTGAGCATCTTAATACCCAGTGGAGCCTGAACCTTGAACCCTTGGAATGGAATAAGCATTTGACTGGCCTTTGGCACTTACCTGTTGAGCCCAAATAGATTTGTTTCATGTGACACCTATTTCTGCATAAACTACCTGTCAAGAAGTCGAATGGGGATATTAATATATGTTCTTTCTGTAAAAATCATGAAACTGTATTCCATATTTTTTTTACTGTATCTTTGCCAAAGAGGTTTGGGATATCTTTGGCCTATATATGCACCATAACTTCAATATATTGCATATTCTATCTAGAAAGTTTATGGGCCTTAAGAGCAGTAGTAATATGTTTTGGGCTATTCTTACTATAGAGATTATGTGGTATATTTGGAAATGTGTAGTGAAGACATATTTGATGGTGGAACTAGAAACCTTACTGAGTCTCTACGAGGGCTCATATATCATAACATATCTTTGCAAGTGACTATCATCTTGAAAATGGAAGAGAAGTTCCTTGAGTTGCTGAATAAAGGGGCTATTGAAGTGCGGAAGGAGATTCTTATAGATTCACATCTACCCAGAAATCAACAGAGACACAACCTTTTGAACAGGCATTGGGTAATTTGAAGAAACAATCGTTTGATTAATTAGTAAAATTGCTCTTGAACATGATGCTCCAGTCGAAGCCCTCCTCTAGATTTCCTTATTGATGCCCTCAATTTATGATGTGTACCCTTATAAGAGGTATGCATGAGAAGATATACAAATATTAGCAATAGATAACTTGGATAAATCCAATTGATCCTTTGAAACCTCAACCTCTCCACTATGTTTTTGTTTTATTCGTGCCTCTGGAATGGTAGCATTCCAGCTCTAACATACTCTGAGAAGACGTTTGCTTTCTAAGAGTCCCTTTAGCACAGTTGTGGGCTTGAGAGACTTGTTTTCAACTTGAGATGGAGTCAGAATACCATGTTTTGCATGAAGAGCACACTTGCAAACTTTGCCTCCTGAAGCGTGAGCCTACAGATCATTTCATTTTTTAATGCCCTATTTACCGAGGCTCATGGGATATGTCATTGCCTATTAAGACATTCATGGTTCATTAAGGACTTTCCTTCAATAAAAAAATCAACCAACATTGATTTGTTTAGCCATGACATGTAACAACTTAAGAATGAGACTTGTCTTGAGATCATCTCACACACCTAACTTCATATTTGCCACCTCCTACTTTGAGGCCATCGATAGCCCAAGATGCAAGAGATCCAATAACCAAATCATAGATATGAGTTTAATTAGATAACACATTTTTCAGCATCACATCAATCAAACAACATACATATCACAGTTTACAAGTAGAAGAAATATAAGAAAGCATGCATCTTAGCTTCACAAAAATGTTTGTAGAGTGACTTTTTGATATGATTGTTAGTTTTGAGCATTACACTTGTTTCATTATGCTGTATTTCTTTAGATTATTTTTTTATTACATTTTCTTATTCTGTTGAAGAAGCATGATCCGATCTCCCAACTTTGTACCATAGAATTTCAATTCATTAGAACATTAACTTTAACTGTTCTACTTGCATAAAACAAATAACAGTACTTGAGTAAATATTGCTCAAAACAGAAAAAATACAATGCTGGAAATGAAAGAAATTCACTCACTCAAATTTTATACTGGAAATAACCTAAATGAAAAAAAGAAAACCCACTTGGTAGCAGCAAATACTTAACTAACAAAGTTGGTTTTGTCTTGTGGATAAAACTGAATTTTTTTCTGCTGAACATTAATTGGATATTTCATAATTCATAGCAATCATTCTTACCCTTCTTTACATCATCGCACCTCCTTTCAAATGCTTGAAGGTTCGGCAAAGAATTATAAGGTGCCCCAACTTTAGAAAAAAGCTAAACAAAGTATTTTGCACCATGGAGCTGATCCAAAAGATCTTGAATCCCGCAAAGAGATTAGCAATTCTTGACAATCACAACTTGGCTACCCTAAGGCAAAGAGCTAGACCTGATCTGTTGTTTTTCACAAATTCATGAATCTGCTGCTTGATCCCTTCATTCTCTTCAAACGAAAGATGGTATAGAGACATTAAAAGGAGAGGACCCTGGAACAAAATCAATAGCATGATTTACTATGCACTACTTTGGTAGTCAATAGGTAACTAAAATATTCACTTGCAATTTCACCATGGTGCTCAGCTTCCTTTGCTTTGCCGAGGGATTTGTGTTAGCTTGTATCACAAGGATGCCTTTCCAGTGTTCTAGTATAACCAATAAAGCACAACTGTCTCATTAGAACTGATCAGCATTTTAGAATTTACACTACTCAGGCACTGATGAGAAAACTACTTCTAAAAGATAATATTTATATTGGTCAATCTAAGATGACATTTCTACAATTTGATAGAACATATTTTTGCTGCCCAAATAAAATAAAATCAGATCACTCCAATGTTTCTGCATCTGGAAAGGTTTAGATTTTGTATACCCGGGAACACTAATGACTGAAACTACTCAAAACCTGAGCTAAACATTCAAATAGTGTATGATAATCGAAGGAGATCAGATCTGGAATAAGCAATCTGCATTCAGAAAAACAGCATTTTTGTGATCTAATGGTATGCAATGTGAGGTTATTGTTTAATATATAATCCCTTGTGTATTTTGATCTAGCTAATGAGGAGAATCCCTAACCTATCTAGAATCTTTATTTATTTGTTTAATGTATTTATTCTCCTACAAACAATCATGTAGGGGTAGTAGGAAAACATGGTTGGGAGACCAGAGACGTGTTCCCTTCTAAGTAGGTGTTGATGTGTGTTTTGTGACCACTCCAACATGTAGAATAAAATACTAAGTATGCTATCCTCTCTTGAACCTCAAATGCTAAACAATATGGCAATGTGTGATCAAATAAGGCAACGCCCAAGTTAACAATGCGAACGAGCAACTTTATGTCAGATATAACTCAGTGATTATGATGTGATCTTGCTGGAAATCACGAAGGGTCTTATGCAAATTTTCCTGTACTTAATCAATCATTTTCCCTCAAAGTGGTTGGAACTCGAATTCTTGAACCGACTTGGACTTCAAAGAAAGATAAAAAGGGAAAGGGTTTAAACTTGAAAGAAATCTAAGCTAACACCTAAGGACAATGATATCAATGGATGATGCTTAGATGAGTGAATTCCTTAACCAAGCTTTGCTTTGCCAAATGAAACAACTACACAAAGATGATGCAATTTCCACAGGTAACGAAGGATTTTCATATTGCAATTATTCATCCAAATACCCAATATTGGCACAATCCAAATGAACATCCACAATCGAACTTGTGCTTAAGTGGGGTTCAGACTAACTATGCACAACAGTTTGTAATCAACAAACAACAAATGGTATGAGCTCGGAATTCATCATGCATCTTTACATTTCTCCATTTCAATCAATGAACTTTAATTAAAACTTAGAGAAGTAGAAACCATGCAACATGTTGAAACAACACATAAAAGTTCACCATATCTTCAATTAAAGTCATATACTGAATTTGAATGTAGTCTTGGCAACAATCTTTGATCTTATTTGAAATTTCTTCTGGGTAGATTGCATTGAGTTCTTTTCATCAACGTTTCGGATCACACTCAGTGATCCATCATCAGGATGATACAAGAGAGCATAAGGAACAAAATATTTTGTTCCTTATGCTCTCTTGTATCATCTTGATCATGGATCACGGACTGTGATCTGAAACGTTGATGAAAAGAACTTCAACGCAATCTACCCAGAAGAAATTTCAAATAATATATATGGAGTGTGAAAATTTTCTATCATTAATCTTTGATCTCCTCCTACTGCTACTACTTGCTTGCCCCTAATACTAATGACTAACCCCTTACAAAGGAGAAGGCCAAGCCTTTTATAGACCCCTCAATTATAATTAAGGGTCCAAATTGATTTGAAATAAACGGCCGAGATAATTCAAGAAAACCTTAATTAGGATTAGTTACAACCGACACTTACCAATATTTAATGTCATCCAATGAGATGATTACAAATCTTTGAATATATATCCTTTCTAAGAATGAACCAATGAGAAAATTCATTGTGGTGGTACATTAAATGCTTTCCACATTTCCACTTGTGGATGAATTTGAATGATTGAACTTGGACATGTCAACGTGGAATAAATTGATTGGTTGAAGGTAAGTGGGTGCCACCTCAACATGCATTTTGTTGAATTGTGGTGATTGATCAGGCAGGTACTGTACACTTTTCTGCTATTTTTTTGGTTGACCCGTCAAGCAAGTTTTAGGGTTAGGGTTTTTCTATAAGAAAAACGGTGTTAGGGTTATGGCTTGTTAAAATGACGAAGTATTGTAGCATTTATAGCGGTATTGAGCTGTAAGGAATCGTTGGATGTAATCTGTTGAAATTACTGGATAATAATATTGGACTCTCTATTTGGTGGACATAGCCTAGGATTGGGTGAACCACGTTAAATCTGTCTTCTTGTTCTACTTATGTGTGCTTTATTCCTTTGCATTATTGGTTATATTTGCATGTAACTGTTAGATTTTTGTCTTCTAATCCTAACAATATCTTGTTATCTTTGTTTCAACTCCACTTCTTCATCATCATAAGGAAGTCTTTGCATCTCTAGCAATATCACTTGATGTTCAAGATTATTTGACCTGTTGACTGATTGTGATGGTTCATATTCCAAAATTGCTTCATCTTTGTGAATGTTCTCCATCCTTTTTGTTTTGGAAATCTTTTTGTTGAATTGTTCTTGAAATTGCTCGTGTTTGATATCTTGACCTTCTTGTAGTAATTCGGTTTCCTTCATGTTGATCTTGGATTTCCAAGGGAAATCAAAGATTAAGGTTGCATTCCTTCCTTGATTTTGAATTCCTTTCCAAGGGTGTGGGTCTTGTCTTTGAGCTCAAGCTTGTCCATTTCAATGCATGACTTGAGCCTTGACTTCTTCATGTCATTGAAGTATCTTCCTCCTTGTTCACCTTCATTCCATCATTGATCCTTATATCAATCCTTGCAAACAAAAGCGAAAACACTTGGGTTAAGTTTCATGGATAAGAAAAAAATAGAATATGATTTCCACCTTAAATTGATGAGAAAATGTAATTTCATCCTTTGTCATAATGCATTTCACCTCCCTTGCAACAATCAGACTTAGGTGATTTCTGATTTTACTTCTGATATTCGCCTTTTTAAGTCTAATTACATTTTGGATTTTGGATATGTAATTCGCTTGTTCCTTGAAATTCATTTGTAAATCTGATTATTTTCCCACCACATTTCTCTAATATGCTCTTGATTTCATCTCTAATTGATCAAATCTGAGCTTATTCCTTGAAAATGCCTGCTAGTCACTTTAATCTCAAATTCGCCTCCTTGATTGAATTGTTGTAGGTCTTCTTTATTCTGCTCATTGCTTCCGATTTTCTGCTTGAATTGGTTTTGAAATGATGTGTGAAAGGATCCACTTCATTTCCCCTTTATAACAATCAAAGATATGCAGGGTTACCCGGGGACGCGTCCCCGGCCTAAATCCCCAAGTTTCTGGAACGGGGACGTCCCCGGGACTTGGGGACGGCTACCCAAAAATTTGGGGATGGCTGGAAGTCCCGGGGACGGCTGGGGACGCCGTAGACGTCCCCCGCGCGTCCCGGGGACTTCCAGTCGTCCCCAATCAAAAAGGCCCAAAAA
>MU223164.1:2060443-2071916 GCA_018584345.1 Thuja plicata
AATATAATATTAAATATTAAATTTCATATGATTAATAATAATATAACATATATATTATATTATTATTAATCAACATATATTATATGTATTCTAATGATCATACGACTGAAGATACAAACATTAACAGTTAGAGAACAAGTTAAGAAGGCAAGATATAGAGTGATATTGTGAGTCGGTATCTACCCTATTCTGCCATCTTTGTTATAGCTTTGACAACTTTGTAATATAGTGTGGGAAGAGTGGGGAGACTCATTGCATTTTGGCTGGTAGTTGTTCTAAAATGTCTAATAATAATCAGAACAGAAGGGCAGATTCGTGACAGTCAACTTGCTTCAATAATTTTATGGTGTCTAATCCCTTGGTCATAAGGGGTTTGCCAATTTTTAATTCAATTATACTCTTGAGTCAGATCAGTTATGTAAATGAATCCTGTGTTTGATATCTTACCAAATTTTTCTGTTTTGCACAGGTCTTGGATCCCTTATCCCTAGAAATCCTGAGAAGCAAGAATTTATTTGAGCTGGCATAGTTTTCTATCCCAAAGTTGCAGAAACTCTCAAAGCAAGCATGCAACTGATTCACAACAAATTGTAATATTAAAATTTAATCTATTTAAATAAGATAGTAAAAAATCATAAAATGTGTTTCCACCCAGATTCAGGAAAGTATTCCCATATGGACACGTGCAAACATGTAAAAAATAAAAGCAGATAAAGATAGATTTTACTGGAAGTGAATGAAAGCAAAAAATTGCTTAATTAGAATCTTCAATATGATCTAGAGCAGATATACCATCTTTGAATATTACATCTTGAATGCCAAAGACATCAATGAAGCACTCAATAAGATGATTTGTAATCACAGTCTCTTCTGGAAATGGCATTTGAGATTCTTTTCTAAGAGAAGTTACTTCTTTGTCGGGAATACCACAAGGTACAATATGTGAGTAGAAACTCAAATCTGGGTCTATATTGAATGCCAAGCCATGAGAAGTAATTCCTGAAGATATTCTTACCCCAATAGCACCTATCTTACTATTTGAGACCCAAACTCCTGTTTCTCCTTTCATGCCACGTCGAGCTTCAATCCCATATAACAATGCCAATTTGATCATGGTATTCTCTAAATTTTCAACATATCTTCTGGCACCAAGTCCAAATTCTCTGAGAGAGATGATTGGGTACAAAATGGCTTGTCGAGGTCCATGAAAAGTTACATCTCCACCTCTTTGGGTGTAATGTACTTCAGCTCCAATGTTTTTAAGATCAGTTTGAGTAACAAGCAAATTATGATCTGTTCTCCGCTTTCCAAGTGTGTATGTGGGAGGGTGTTGTAAAGATAAGAGTGTATCTGGAATTATTCCCATCCGCCTCTTATTAACAAGTTCTTCTTGGAGTTTCAGTGAATTTGAGTATTTAACTATTCCCATTTTCCAAACTTCTAGTGTTCCTTTGACATTCATGGTTTCACTTGTTCTTCTTTGTTGAATTCTGAAAAGGTTAAAACATTAACCCTGCAAAAAAGTTCATAAACATAAGTTGTGCAGGAGATTTACTCTATTTGTCACTAGATAAGGAGTTTTATAACACAAACAAATGGTAATCTTTCATAAACCAAAATATACACAAAAAGCTCAATTTCACAGAGTTTGAAATTACTTCTGCCAATTATAATGCAATTACATCAGAGTTTAAGGCAATCAGGTATAATAATAATATCATTAAAATTTGAGGAAAAAAACTAGGAAAACTTCAAAACGGTGCATTACAATCATATCTTTAAAATAATAAAATATTTACTTGCATAAATACTTTAAAACATTCAATTTTTACAAGTTCAATCTTCAAAGTTGCTAGATATCATACTGCTTTCTACATAGAACGCTCAAGCCAATTCACAATTCTTAAATTCCATCTAAATGAAATGCTGGGAATTGTAGGAACTATTGTTAATAGAAAAAGCACAATAGCCAACAAATTCAACGAAATGGGAACATTTAAAAATCAAACATTCTTATATTTATTTAGTTCTTAAGTTACAGTTAAGGAGAAATAATGGGCTTTTACAAATGAAAAAGTTTATTAATCTTTTAAAAAATCATTTGGGTGGGAAAATGAATTATTTTATAATTTCAAATTGGATATATTTTCCCTCCAAAAAGCTATAAAAGGAGGTGTTGGGGCTCATTGTTGCATACATTGTTGATAGATACAGCCATGTTGTCAGATTGAACCTGGGAGTTCCTCCACAATCTTTAGAGGACGAAAACTCTCTCAAGTTTTTTGGTTTCAGATTTGAGAAATAATCCCTAGCTAGACTAGTATGGTTTCAATTCAGAGATCACCATTGCTGCAAATCAAAGGTTCAGATTCTGGTTTCCAATCATGGATGTGTTTGATATTCTCTAGGTCGCTGATTTGGTGAAAGTTTGTGAACTTTGTGAAGCTTTGATGAAGTGTGAGTTTGAGGCAATTTGAGGAGCTTAATGTTGGTTGTATAGCTTGTCCTGCAGGTCGTGCTATCTCATTTGGTCACCATTTTTGGGAAATGATTTTTGCCTTTGTTAGCTGTTTTGGAATGCTATTGTTGTTGCACTTGCAGGCCATACAGAATTTATAATGGTTTTTTAATATTGCTGGGCCACACTTGAATTCCAGGGCGTACACCTTCTAGAAGGGTGTGGGAAGTTGCTAGTTAAGGTGCTTGGTTTTGGGGTTTAATAATATTTGTTGTCGGGTCACCTAGACCTGTTTGGTCACTCTCATGCTCTGTTGGAGAGGAAAAATGTTTATAAAATAATGCTTTCTGTAATTCTTTGCTGTTGTACCTGTCATAACAGCAAAGGGCATTTTGTTTCAGATCTGAGTGAGCCTGAATTTTTATATCAAACTGATACGAATATCATTATTTCATGATTAGCACATATTCTAAGGAGACTTTGAGTGTTTTCAGGGAAGGTGCAGTTTGGGGTGTTTGTAGAATGGAGTTAATGAAGTTCTCTTGAGCATTTTTTGCTGCCAAACCTGGTGCAGCACCCTTTCAAAGTACTTTCAGACTCTAGATCAGCATAATATCTCACCCATTAAGGTATATTGTTACTTATTCTAGTTGGATGGTGTTACATCCCTTCCTTGACAACTCTTTGAATAACGGTAATAACTATTTCATGTGAAGTGCGATGTTAGACAGTTATGTGATTTTCCATTATTTGAATTCATAAAATATGATTACGATGATTTGAATTATGTATGTGGAATATTGGGAAAGAATTATGATGAATTTCATTATGAATGATTAATGTATACTTTAATTCTATTAATGATTGTAATGTCCCTTCCCTAATTTTCCCTATAATTTTGCCCTAAAATTAGAATTGCACAAGATTAGGGTTATGGTTTACCATACATAGGGTTTTTTCAATTACGCAATTTGTAGCTTGAAATCCTATAAAATAGTTAGGGTTCATTCATAATCATAATGTCATTGTTAGGTTTCTTTAAAAACAAATATGAGAAAATCAAGAGTCCTAATTTTAACATTAAGGTAACCCAACCATAGAAGTGTAGGGTGATTTGATAAGGTGCCCCAGAATCCTCCTACCCTAGGTCCAAGAGCGGATACATTGTTCCCCCTTGGCCTCATGTGGCCATTGCCATACATATGAGGTGGACTACCTAGTGTGGGGTCCTATCGCCATTCTCCTCTATCTTGGTTTGATAAGGTTACCTAGAAACCTCCTACCCTAGGCCCAAGAGTGGATAGATTATTCCCCCTTGGCCTCATGTGGCCCTTGCCATACATATGAGGTGGGCTACCAAGTGTGGGGTCCTATCGTCATTCTCCTCCATCTTTGACCTCCTACCCTAGGTTCAAGAGCAAAGACATAGTTCCCCCTTGGCCTCATGTGGCCCTTGCCACACATATGAGGTGGGCTACCAAGTGTGGGGTCCTATCACCATTCTCCTCCATCTCTAATTTGATGATGTATTGATGTTTTCTTGGAATGACGTTCCCTTTATAATTTACAAGTGAAAGGGTCAACACCTTTCATAAGATTTGAGACAGCACTTATTCATTGTTGCCTTTGAGAATAATATTCTCCAATTAGATTTCCACTTTTGACGTCTTCTTCAAGGGGAGACATCTCCTCTTTAATATCTCCTTTGAGTGTAGGGAGTCACACCCTTTCATTTGTTAATGCCCTTATGAAAGGGTCACACCCTTAGGTTATGAAAAGATACATTTGTTTGACAACAACTGTTGCCCCCTTTCACTTCCTATCTCTCACTTCTCAAATATGTCTTTAATACTTTTCAATTTTGCACATATCCCATTTAAGATCTACATATCTTCTTCTTCTAGATCTACATATCTTATTTTCTTCTTTCCTTCTCAATTCTTATTTCAGTTCCCTCCTTATACTTCTGCTCTAAATCTGCTCTAGATCACCTCTAATCCTTTTTCCCCCAGTCCATTTTATCCTTCTTCTCCTTTATATCTTCCCATGTGAGGGAGAGGTCACACCTCTTCATCATGTCAACCTTTTGGCAAGAGTCACAACCCTTCATAATTGTCCCTTTCGAAGAGTCACATTCCCTTTATAATTACATCCCTTTCAAAAAGTCACAACTCTTCATAATTACAACCCTTTTAAAGAGACACAACCCTTCATAATTACAATCCTTTTGAAGAGTCACAACGCTATTCTTCCTTCTCCATTAATTCCTTCTTGATTCACATCTTCAAACTATGTCTTTTCTTTATACTTCTCCTCTAAGTCTGCATAGACTTTTCTTCTCAATTTGCATCAGCATATTCTTTTATGTCTGCATATATTTCTCCATTATATCTGCATATACTCTCCATACAATTCTTCTATGAACTCTTCTTACAATTATGCCTTCAACCTTCTTTGATGATCATCTCTTTTATCTTCTCATTTGCAGATCTACAAATGCAAGTCTGATATAAACTCTTGTTCCCCTCAAATGCACTCTACAATTTCTTAATATATCTTCCCAAGAGTGGTGTCTCTTCCACTTTTTAGTTTCTCCTTAACTAATCTTAATTGCTGCTCTTTATTTCTAGTTCACGTTTATTTCTAATTTTTTCTCCAATTTCAACTTGATTTTTCCATATTTCATTTTCCAATTTTGCTTGCTCCATCCACGTCCCCTTTCAAATGAAATCTTCTCCCTTTTATATCTTATGTTGAGGGAGTCACAACTCTTCAATTCATGCCCCTTGATCTTTTTTTAAACTTAACTAACTTGTAATTATATTTTATTATTTATTTATTTATATTTTCATTTTCTTAATTATTATTTATTATTAAATCCTATTTCGAAAAGGGGACATTACTGACCTTTACCACTGAAGTCTTATGGCTTATTTGGAGACAGAGAAATGAGGACATATTCCAAGCTAAGAAGAGGGATCTTACTGAGTTTAACTCAAAACTCACATATTTTTCCATCATGACACAGGCAATTGCTACTATTCAAGTTTCAAAAGATAGATTCCAGAGATTGATCGAGGAAGGGGCCATGGTGTTGTTCCCTAAAGACATCCAGAATTCCATAGTTACCAATGATGTTCCTGCGCTGCCAAACATCAAAAGAGACAATGTTAAAAATCTTGGAACTGCTGATCCCAGTCCTCCAACTACATTGCATACACACTCTACTATTGACAACAATAGGAGGGAGGAGATAGCTTACAAAGATGGGAACACCTCAGGAGAAAGCAATGCTGAGAATAGTGATGATCAATGGAGATCTGATGAGTACAGGCAAAACAATGAAAATGACTGGGTCTGATGTACCTCTGTTATGTCTAAGTTTTTGTATATGATCAGATAGGATTCAATGTTGTATATCTTTTTGATTGGCATCAGACCATATTCTGATTGTATATATGCTAGAATTTAGGACTTGAGGCATTAATTTCTATAGGTCTAGTACAATCAGACAGTTATACAATATGATGTTATTATACTTGTACTCAGTTGATTCTATATTTTCAATAGAAAAAAAAAGGGGACATTACAATGATTTATTATTATAATGATAATGGTATCTAATCCTTCTTTGTTAGAAGATGCAGGAGAAGATCCATCCAGAGAGTGGGGGAATATTACCATCAGCGTAAGGGAATGTGAACAGACGGTGAAGGTTGAGAATTCCATCTGAGCTGGAACCATAACTGTTTAACTAGTCATTAGGTTTGGGTGGGGAGTCACCTTAGATATGTCTAGACGGTTGTCTTTCCTTTCTGATATTAATTAAGAATTTTGGCTTTATAATTAGTTTAATTTCATTTGACCCTTGTCAAATTTAAGGAACAACCATGGTGATCTTTTTCGTCTTTTTCTATTTGTTTATATATATATATATATATATATATATGAAATGTGTATAAATATAATTAAATGTAACCGTGTATGTCAGCGATTGTTAAACGCATGAATTCTAACCAAACAATCATGCGAGGATCCATGCACAATGTCATGCTCTAAGATGACAAGGTGGATGTATCCACAGTGATTGAGAAGTTGAGTACACAAGATGAAAGTTGACACTAAGTTGATAATGCACATATACATTTAATTACACAAATACACATGAGATTAATGTTTAAATATATGCTATGTACACATATATTTAGAGTGTTATTCTTGTTCCTTGCTCTTTGTTGGCTAAATATTTTGTAAGCAGTCGTAGACACACAACTTACAAAATGGAGTATTTAGACAAAGTATTTGGGATATGATCTCTCCTCTCAACTTAGGGGAGGTGCCTTTCTTATTGCTGCTGAGTCAGCTAAAACTTAACAAGAACTTCAAACTAATCTAAGATTGGGTGTTGCACGTATCACTTCCTCTTTCTTCAAGAAGGATTTCACTTTCATAAATATGCACTCAGCAAACTTGAGACCTTTTATTCGTGCAAGCTGATTTCAAAGTAAATAAAAGAGCAAGTGTTTTCTAATCTTTGTGTTGGAGGAGTTTGTTATATCATTGTTGTGTTCTTACGTCACAATAGTGGTATAACCTTGAATTTACTGAGAAAGTGTATGAGTTGATTGTATTGTTGTAAAGTAAGCTTTCAATCTGAATTTGTGCAGACTTTGTGTTGTAATCATCAATTTGAGTTACGTAAAAGTGAATACGTAGTCTTTGAGCTGTGATTCTTCATTGAATTAGGAATTAAAAAGGAAGTTTCATGTATCAAGTCTTTGTGCTAAACATATTGCTGCCTTATCCCCCAAATCATTGTAGGATAGTGTATGAGTCTTTGAGCTTATGTACACTCCTTGCTTAATAGATAACCAATACGTTTAACAATTAATCTTTCGGTTAATTTTGAGATTATTGACATTATTGCTCCAAGTAGTGCTTAGAAGTGAAATTGTAAAAGGTCTCAAGTTTGTAGAGTGCATATTTATGAAAGTGAAATCCTTCCTGAAGAAAGAGAAAGTGATACGTGCAACACCCAATCTTAGATTAGTTTGAAGTTCTTGTTAAGTTTTAGTTGATTCAGTAACAATAAGAAGGGCACCTACCTAAGTTGAGAGGAGAGATCATATCACACATACTATGTCTAAATACTCCATTTTGTAAGTCGTGTGTCTACGACCGCTTACAAAATATTTAGCCAACACTCTTGTGCGACGTGATGATTTATTGTTATCGATTCTCATTATCAACTTTTGGCTCACATTTGATTTGTGGAGGGAAGTCCGGTGAGGTGGCAAGAGTAACTCCTCTTGGCATCATGGGCAAAAAGTTACTCTTGAGCCTTCAATCCATCTTCTTCCTGCTGGCTCATTTATTTAGAGAGCATTCTTTGCTTGATCGGGGGTTCTGTATTTTTACTCTTTTGATAGGAGTTCATGGTAGCGGTTCTTCATTCTATAATTGCCATTTTCTTTTGAGCTTTGTCCTCTTCAATTGGGAGAAGGATCTGCATAACATTCTTCATTGCATTTCAATTCAATTGAACATCGATCTTTGGATCGCAAGCATGGAACTTGCTCTTCTTATTGTCATTTTTTTGTTCATATGCATTCGTATTTCTATAACAGAGAAAGGATCATTCGATCACATGCATTTTATATGTTCATGATAAAGAAAGGATCGTTCGGTCATATGCAATCATGTTTTGTAACATAGAAAAGAACATTTGGTCACATGCATTTACATGTTCATGATAAAGAAAGGATCGTTCGACCATCTACATTCATATTTTTATTTTGTCAAAGGATCTTTCAAGCATATGCTTTCATATTATTATAATGTCACAGAAAGATCCTTCGATCATACATAGAAAAGGGCTGTTTGGAATTAATACTTGATCTGTTTGGAGTATGCATTGTGTGCATTAGCTGATAAGTTAAAAGCTCAGGTTCTTAATTCCATCAGATTGATCCAATATTCTTCATAATATTTGCATGATTTCTTTTATGCTTTATTGAGTATGTGATAATAGAAATATAGGTTGCTATGTAATGCATCTGTATTCTTTTTATCCGTTATTTGACTGAAATCGAACAATCAATTTATCATCCTACCCAAAGTATAGAATAATCTGCATGGGAGGAGATCCTAAATGAAACATAGAACCATGGCATGATAGTCAAACCTTTCTTGAGGCCGTCTTTGTACTTCAATCTAAGTTTGATGAATCTGGTCATATTTTTACAACAGTGATAACTAAACATGTACCATGAGTCTTATACTACTCCTGCCCTTAGGACTTATCTGACCGGGTAAAATCTTTGGGTCTACAAATCTTTAGGGCAGCAAAATACCAACTGATTACTTGTCCACTTGAATCAAATAAATATAATTGGTCAACCTAGTGGGTGGGATAATGTGTAATGGCCATGACTTTGGGAAATTATGATTACATAAGAACAATGAGACCATCAGGATGTGGATATCTGATTAAGAGATCTTGTTGACTCTTAATGAGTCTGGTGGTGACATTGACCGCACAGAGAAATGTGATTGTACCCTTAGCCAATGTGGTACTATGCTACGGGTAGTAACCATTAGTCACTAGAACTAGTAGCGCAATGTTTAGCAAGGAAGGTCACCCAGATAGGCAAAGATGTCTATAGGTTGGCTGGCTAAGGCAATTGTGGGTTCTACACCAAGTCTCGGATGGCAAGAAAATTGACACCATGTTCACATGCCCTTGGGAAGGGTCAGGCCACTTCCGTGCGGAAATTCTGCTGGTGATCGTTAGGTCATGATCGTAAGATCAAAGGTTGGGCGGCAAAAACCTTGATGATACTCTTTTGCCCTATGAAGGTCAGAAGCTAAAGACAAGTTCAGGTTCTATGTATGATTCTTTGGTAGTTAATTTTGTTGTTTATATTTCATAGCAATCTAATGATAATTTCTTTTCATATGAAATCTATTGTTACATTTCTTATTGAATTTCTTATACAGTTATAGTAATGGAATAAGTTAAGTTAAAATCAGATTCACGTGAAGTTCGTAAATCCTTTTAGTTAGTTAATGGAATTTCCTATTCATGTTTGTAAATTCAAAGCAAACTTATTATTCAAATTTCAATTTATTCTTATATATATATATATATATATATATATATATATATATGTAATGTTGATTATATATAAATCTTGATTCTAACAATGTCAATGTTTATTTGCGGGAGTAGAAGAACTGAAGGTATGTAATTTAAATGAACTTGTAATTTGACTATGATCAAATTGCAATGAAGAAATATATATAAGTGTCGTTGTTCAATAAACTTCACACTTATCAATTTCAGTGCTTGTATTGAACAGACCGAGCAATATAAATGTGCATGGTAATGATCAATAACGTCTATGATAGACGTGATTCCTTGAGGAGTCACGCCTATCATAGGCGTGACTAATTGTCACACCCTTTGGTAATACAAATCACTGAAACTCATTATCAGGTTTGACACCGATTCAATACCAATTAGTTTATCGGGTTGATACCGATTCCAATACCAATTACGATTCATTAGTTATCGGGTTGATACCGATTCCAATTAGTAATCGGGTTTGATTCGATCATAAAGAGAATATAGAGCATGATAAAATCGTATATATTAATATATATATATGATGATAATAATTATCATAATATATATATATATACATCTCTCTTTAATCTAATCGATGATATATGCTTCAGTATTATGAATTTCTCTAATTGATATATGCATTAGTAATATGAATTTATCTAATCGTGGCTATATGCAACAACACTCCCTCTTAGCTAGGAAAGATAAAATCATATATATCACATTTCTCGTGATAAGAAGTCTCACATATCTCGTGAAGACAAGCATCACATAACACGTAATGATAAGTATCACATAACTTGTGAGGTGTCACATAACTCATGGTACTAAGTATACCACATAACTCGTGAGGTGTCACATAACTCATGGCACTAAGTATATCACATATCTCGTGATAAGAAGTCTCACATGTCCTGTGAAAACATCACATAACACATGATGATAAGTATCACATAACTCGTGACACTTAAAGGATGATATGCTTGAGAATATCACATTCTCCTTATTCATCCTAGCTATGGTATGTGCACAAACATAATGTCAACCATAACACATCATGGCACATCCAGGAATGATATCAAGTCAGCATGATATCAACATTACAAGATCGTCATCTTATAATGTTTGAATACAAGTGTTCATTTCCAAAAAATCGTCACCTTTTAGAGATGAACATAGGGGGTAGAGCCCATAAAGTCATATATCAACACATATGAAAAAAGAAGTTTACACATTAAACATCTTATATATTTATATATCAATAAAGATTACAATGCAAATTACAATTCAATCATACCAAGACCTTTCCTGAAGTATTCAACTTTCACTTTGGCAAGTAGCTTGGTGAGTATATCTGTTGTTTGATCTCCTATACTGATATATTCCAACTGAATCACATTCCTATCCACCATATCTCTCACATAATGATAAGGAATCTCTATATGCTTGGATCTATCGTGAAATACCGGATTCACATAAAGTTTTATGCAACTCTGATTATCACAATGGATGACTGCAGGTTTCAGGGGTTTGCCGAATAATCCCACAAGTAATTTCCTGAGCCATACTGCTTCTCTTGCTGCCATAGAGGCTGCAATGTATTCGGCCTCTATAGAACTTTGAGCCACTGAAGATTGTTTCATGCACATTCAAGATATCATGGTGGATTCCAAACTGAAGTAACAACCTGAGGTACTTTTTCTATCAGTTACACTTGTAGATGTCCGAAAATATTAATATTATTTTCCTGTTATTCCTCCTATTTAATTCAATCAATTAAATAGTTTCATTTATCAATAGTTTAAACACTATTCTAATGTATTTTATTTAAATACATTTGCCTCCACAAAATCCCTTTTTAATAAATTTATATTTATTAAAATCCT
>MU223164.1:2086814-2111135 GCA_018584345.1 Thuja plicata
CCTCATCTATGTTCTTTTGTTTGATCCCTTTCTTGTTTTGTCTTGACTCTTCCTGAAGACAATCTGACCTTAGTCGATCAAAGTTTGGATATTTAGACCTTGCACTAATGCCTTGAACAAAAGTCTCACAGGTGTTTGGTAGGCCATATAGTGCAATGAGTGTCAGTTCTTTGCTCTGAATTACACATCCAAGTGTCGACAATTCATCCCTTAGAGAGGATATTCTCATAAAGTATGCATTGATGGATTCTCCTTTGTTCATACTTATATGATTAATTTCCCTCTTTAGGACTAGGGTTCTGCTAGCATTGTTTATCTCATACATGCTTTCAAGTGATTTAAACATATGATAAGCAGTCTCATATTTTGTCAAGATCGGCACTATATGATCTCTGTTGCCATCAACTATGATCTTCATAGCTTTTTCATTTTCTTCAATCCAAATGGATTTCTCGGGATCATTCTCTGGCTCTTCTTTCTCCTCTTTTATGAATGACTCGACATTATATTCTCTTAGAATCATTTTAATTCTGAATTTCCATGATGAGAAATTGTTTCCTCCTTCAAGCCTATCCTCAAATCTGATAGCGCTTGCCATAGAAATGTGATATATTATAATTGATATTGAATTTCTCAAGTTTGAGAGCTTCTTGGATCTTTCTTTACCAGCGCTCTGATACCATGTTAATTCAAGGCAAACTTATTATTCAAATTTCAATTTATTCTTTTATATATATATGCAATGCTGATTATATATATAAATCTTGATTCTAACAATGTCAATGATTATTTGCAGGAGTAGAAGAAGTGAATGTATGTAATTTAAATGAACTTGTAATTTGACTATGATCAAATTGCAATGAAGAAATATATATATGTGTCGCTGTTCAATATACTTCGCACTTATCAATTTCGGTGCTTGTATTGAATTGACCAAGCAAGATAAATATGTGCATGGTAATGATCAGTCACGTCTATGATAGAAGTGACTCCTTGAGGAGTCACGCCTATCATAGGCATGACTAATCGTCACACCCTTTGGTAATACAAATCACTGAAACTCATTATCGGGTTTGACACCGATTCAATACCAATTAGTTTATCGGGTTGATACCGATTCCAATTAGTAATCAGGTTTGATTCAATCATAAAGAGAATATAGATGATAAAATCATATATATTAATATATATATATATGATGATAATAATAATTATCATTATATATATATATATATGATGATAATAATAATTATATATATATATATGTCTCTTTAATCTGATCGATGATATATGCTTCAGTATTTTGAATTTCTCTAATTGATATATGCATTAGTAATATGAATCTATCTGATCGTGGCTATATGCAACAACAATGTTCATAGGAAATGGAAGGCAGCTATTTCAGTTATGTTGTTAAAGCATATTTCCTTTCCTCGTAAGAAAAGTTTTATTTTCCTATTTATTTTAGGCTAGTATAGTTGGTATGTTCCAGATGGGCTTGCTTTTATATCGGCCATTGTTTTGGGGGTGTTTTCAATAGTGTACTTCTCGTGTAGCATTTGTATCAACTTTATTTTCTTCTAGCATTTATGACACCAATTCTTCAGTGTTCCCTTGCTTATGGACTAACATTTGAAACTTTGAATGGTTATACCATTGAAGGGCTTTCCGTTTCCTAAGCGTCATATTGTAACATTGGAAGGTAGTATTATTGGTGAGTAGCATTGGTTTATTTTGCTAATACTTACCCCACTGAACAAGTGGTTTCTTGTAATCATTCACCGCTAGACAAGTGGAAGGAGCTTGTTATTTACTTTCAGTTGTTTAAGCTTCCCACTGCAAAGTGGATGTGCCCCTAAGCTTTCCCACAGAAGTGGATGTGCCATTGTAATTCACATTGAATAAGCAGATGTTTACTTTCTGTATTGTAATGCATCCCACTGAATAAGTAGTATTGACTAGCTTGCAGCCTGATGCTCTCCTTTCTATATTTTGTTTTCAATTCAGTTGTGATCCTTACATTGTACACTCTCACCTTGCCCTTTCCAAGATATGGGTAGTAAAAAAGTGGAAAGCAAGTTGTTATGCATTATAGTTTAAGCTAACATATTTTCAAAAAGAAATTGAGAGTGGTTATTACAAAGGATTACTTATATTACAGTAGCAAAAGTAATTTCCTTGGCCATGCAAAGTGCCCAATTCAATGAGGTTACTACAAGGGAATCATATAAAGAGCATGGTGGTTTGAAGGGGTAGAATTTGAAAAGAAAGGATGCTTTACAGAAGAAAGATCTCCGGTAAGCAAATTGTGAGCACAATTACAAAGAAGGGAAAGGAAAATCATAATGCCCCTGCCAAGCATTTCTTGAACTTGTGTTGAACCAAGAGAAAAAGGTTCCTCAATTAAAAGGCGGAATTAAATGAGGCAAGGGATATGGCCAAGGAATATAATGAAAACTCATAGGATTTGGTCAAATAAATGTTCAAGGCTAGAGTGTGGAGACTTTTGAGGCTTGCTGATGAATTGTGGAGATGCCAAGGAGAATTGTTGAGAGCAGCAACACACCAAAGTTGCAAGCAGCCAATAGCATATGGATCCCAAGAAAATTTCCTATGAAGAAGATCCATAAGAGGCCAAGTTTGCTACAAGAAGCAATGAAAAATTAATGTACCTAGACCAAGAAGTGTAATAAAAAACAACCTAATCCAGCAGCACAATAGCCATTCAACACATTCATATGTAATATGGAAGCAGCAACATTGAATTACAATAATAGACTCTTTGTAGCTTAATACAAATTGCGGTTAAAATTGTATAATTCTCCAGTAACTGGAGAAGCTTCCAATATCCTTTCTCCTCACATAGTACACTTCTCGACAAAACCCTTGTTTGAAAAATAGATCATTCCCCTTTTTCTTTTTCTCTATTCTTCTTTTTCTAACAGCCACAAGTTTTACTTTCAGAAACTAGAATGAAAATAAAATTCCCCAAAGAGTGGTTTCTTTTGTCTCAAAACGAACAAATGAATAGCATGCAGCCCAATATAGAAAGCCACCCCATTAAGATATCAAACAGCCAAGAAAAAGATATTTAACCACCCATGTTGAAAGAATGGTTGCTTTCAGAAACTAGAATGAAAATAAGTCATAACATTCCCAAAGAGTAGTTGCTTTCGTCTCAAAACCAACAAATGAATAGCACACAGTCCAATATTGAAAGCCACCTTATCAAAATTTCAAACAGCCAAGAAAAAAGATATTTAAGAACCCATGTTGTTGAAAGAATAACCAAGAAAAACCCAACTAAACAGGAATTTGTCCATGTCAGTGTTAGGTCAAATGCGATGAACGAAAAGGAATGTGATAGGTCATGATAGGGAAAGAAACAAGTTGCCCATAGCAACACGACCACCTTAATCAGCTGGTAGGCAAAAAGGATGTTTGCACACCAAAAATCTCTACACATGGATTACTTATAATTGATTATATTGTTGTCAACATAAACATTACTTATCTTATCTATCCAGCATACAACTTAGCAGTAAGATCTATAGCAAATTTTTGTACTCTCTGTTACAACCTTGAGACACTAGAAGTTATCATCAATAATACACTATAGAACATTAGATACAATCATCCTATAGAATTATACACAATTCCTATAGCATCTGATGAATTTCCCATCACATTTCTTGAAATAGCCCCTATACACAAAGAATTGACTCATAGCAACCAAAGATGGCTTGTAGCGCAACCACAAATGATCTGAAATCTCATTGACAAGACAAAAAAAGAAGTAAACTGAAAACATAACATACTGCTATTTTTTGGGATGTAGGATTGCCTATACACTTGGATGCTCTTGCATCAAACACCTCAAGTAAGTGAAATGAACTGTGAGCTTAAGGCTTGTGAAACTTTCATGAAATCTGAGATTAGATCTCATGTTCAGCAACCCCTAATGGATTCATCCATTTTGCTTCATCCATTGTTTTGTTTTTTCCATTTTACCAAGTATTTTTTGTACTCTTTTCCCCAAGTTTTCTTCATAACTCGATAGTTTACCAATGTTACAATACTCGGGTTCGGCTCGGACTTGGCAAATGATTTTTGGCTCGAACTCATGCTCGGCACCTAGACTCAACAAAAACTCAGCAAATTGAAAAATCCAAGAAATTAAAAGATCTTTAAGGATTTAAAACGTGTTTCATGAACCCTTTAATAAATAAACCTTGAAGACACAATAATCTCATCCAATAGAAGCTACTTTGAACACATACACGACTATAAATTGATCACATAAGTTAAAAAGCAAATTTCAACTCAAGAAAATAACACATAAGATATATAAATAGTGTAAAATGTCTACAAAACTCATGTAATATAGAATCCATGGCATCAAAAGTTCCAAACAAATATCAAAACAAAAGTTAGAAGTATATTTCTCAAGCCTCAAAGGAGCCTATATCACTCGGCACCCTAGTCCTCCTACATACACGCATCTAAGATGAGTCCTAGATGATGTTGCAACCCTAATATTGGCTTGTGTCTTAGCCTCAAGCTCAGTGACAAGATAATCATTGATTGTGGCTTTGACTACGAAGATGCAGAGATTTGCAACAAGGGATATGTACTTTGTAGATTTAATGATCATGATTCATCCTTGGCCTATTACTTGCTTAGACTTGCATGTTGATGGTGGTTGGGGGGCAACACCAAAACAAGGTTGAGGGTAGCACCCCTTACGGGGGTTTGGGGGTAAGATGGAGAGTTGTAGAGAGATAGGTCTAGATCTTGGGGTCAGAGAGTAGAGAGTGAGATAGAGAAAGGTAGGGAGAGGGGATAGAAGAAGAGTGATAAGGAGAGAGATAGCTCTAGAGTTTAGGGGAGGTAAAGAGAGCGAGAGAATGCTGATTACTGATAGGAGACTGTTGATTATTGAAATTTGACTAAGTCTGCAAACTATAAGATCTTCTAAAACCTAGAATCTGCATTATAACTTCTAGAGATCTGAAACCATTCTCAAACATCCTACCAACAAATACATGCAATATAACTTAGACTTTACTTAAATTTTATATTTCATAAACACGTTCTGATTAAGAGAATGAGACTGAATTGAATACAAATATGAGGAGAATCCTAAATGGCCATGTCAAAAACCCAACAAGCGTTGAAAGGTTGTAAGTTCTTATTTAAAAAGTAATTAAAATGTCAGATAAATGCTTTACAATTTAATGTTGCACAATATTCTTTACATTTGCACTCATCCTTGGCCAATAATAAGCTCCACACAGTTGTGTTAATGTTTTATCCATTCCAAAATGTCTAGTAAGACTTCAACTATGCTTCTTGTATTACAGTCTCATTGGACCTTGAGGTATGCACAAATGTTGCCCCTTGAAAAACAAAACTTCTTGAATAAAATAGTCCAGCGATGGAGTTATATCCCTACCAATAGGATACTTGCATATTTCCAATGCTTCTCTAAAATCCTGAATTATCTACATATAGCTCTCTCATGGAGTTAGACCCAACAACTTTTACCCTTGTCTCATTCAATAAAAGAGACCTACTCAATGCATCAGCTACCTTATTCACTCTACCACTTCTATGTTTGAAAACAAATGAATAGTTTTGAAGAAATACAACCGGCTTGATATGCTTTTGACATAGCTTACCTTGGCTTTTATGTAAGAATCCTTATTAAAACTGATCCCAAATTTCATCACAAACACCGATTCATTGAACAGGCGTTTGGTCAAACATCATTCAGAAATTAACATTATCCATCAAAGTAATTCCGTCAAACACTTTGCAAACCCCCTCTGTATATAAATAAATCTTTGTTCTATGTTCTGAATCTTATAGTTCGCTGTTTCTGGATAACAATTCTTGTAATATGCGTTTTTCACAAGTAAATGCATTCAGAAATTCTAACTGAGCTTGCTTCAGACTTGCATATATACAAGTAAATGCATTCAGAAATTCTAATTGAGCTTGCTTCAGACTTGCATATATATATATATAGAGAGAGAGAGAGAGAGAACCAAAATCGATGGATACATCAATGTCACAGCTGTTGCAACACTTGGATTTTAATTCCAATCAGTATATGATAGCTTTTTTAACATACCCGGCAATGTCTCTTCCTTCAGACGTGTTTGGGTTTGCCACAGAGATGAGCCGGCTCGAGTGTACAGCTCCCGTCGCCACAAAACATCGGCACTAATATATCTCGTTCCACAAATTACTCCCGTCACATTGTCTTCTACCGTGAGGCCTGGATATGGATAGATTTGACGCAGCTATACCTCACCAAAATGAATCACGCTGGGATTTTGCGGCAGTAGAAATCAAAGTCAAATCACTCAGTAACCATACTAAGCAGTCTGTCTTCAAAGGATTGCCCGTTCTAATTTTCTCATGGCAATCCTCAATCGTTTCAAAACCTTGGAATAGTAATTCAGAATCAAGCTCGGGCCCAAATGAATATTCATGGCAAGGTTTTAATATAGTCCGCACTGAATGCTCCAACCGATAATCTTTGGCCCTTCAATTTATTAATTCAGCTACAATAATCTGCTCACGGCAACTATAGAGAGCTAAAAACATATTTGGGCGGATTCAAATAATCTCGACGGTGGACAGTATTTGTCTAATAATTAATTAATTACAGATGTATTAAATATAACTAGCAATCGCATCTTAGTGTGCAATAGGAACGTTGTAGAGTTATGGGAAGGTCATTTAAGTATTTGTTCCTTTGTTTGTCGTTTCCTCTCATCCTCTTTAGATTTCCTTCTCGCTCTATCAATATATCTCACCATCTATATATCTTTTAATTTCTTCGTGTCTATCTCTCACTTTTTATGTTTCCCTCTCTATCACTCTTTATTCATATATATCTCCCCCTTTCTACCTCTTTCTCTATCACTTTCTACTTTATCTTTATATCTCTCATTCTCTCCTCTTTATATATTTACATCTTCCATCTGCACTCTCCCCCTCCTCTATATATCTCTCTCTCTTCTTTATATCCCTCTTCTTCTCAATCTCCATCTCCACACCTCTCTCTCTCTCTCTCTCTCTCTCTCTCTCTCTCGCGGACACACATTCATCTCCATACCTCTCTCTATCTCATTTCTCTCTTGCTCTTCCCTCTACACCTCTCCCTCTTTCTATCTATGCTTCTCCCTCCTCCACAAACCATGAAAAATGGCCATGATATGTAGCACAACATATGTGTCGTATAGAGTTCCTGATGAAAAATGGTCACTTTGCAATCCTCGCATGAAAGTGCAGGAACTTCCTTCCCACTCTCATTTTCATACAAAACCCACTCCAAATTGCCTGCTACCCTTCATTGCTCTGCTCATATTTCCAGGTACTCAAATAATCAGTACTAAGACTAGTTTCATACACATTTCATTGATCTTGGAAAGCAGGATATTACTTTCCACAACAAAGTCTGCTAGTTCATCCCCTGTAATGAGGCATGGCTAGGGAGGATGCTAGTACAGGTTGTGCAATTTGACTTTAAAGGATCTCTATGAACATACTCTCGAGCTTGGTAGGGGCTCTAAGTGTAGAAGAGGTTTATAATCCATCTTCTTCATTAGCCTTTGACAATCCCAATCATGAGCATGGATGTCTTGCGTGAATTTTTTTGTTACTTTATTCATGTCTTGACAAGAATTTAGTTTAGGTTCACAATTGACTTGGTAAAAAATGAATGATTAGAATTCACTAACCTTCATGTTTCAATATTTAGATATATCTTATGAATGGCAATATTTGGGATCACTTTTAAAAATCTATTGAATTGCAAAAGTGATGTTTTCGTTAGTTATAACGCTAGAGAACTATTTGTATGAATTTGATTAAAAATCAACTTAGACAACAAGTGAGTTTACAATTGACTTTAAAAAGATGTGTGATGGTCTAATTCTCTAATAAAAATTCTTCAATAACTTATTTTACAGTTATTTTAATAACTTATTATCAAAATAAAAATAAATGTCCTTAAACATATTGATTCTACTTAAATATTATATTTAATAATTTTATATTTTTAAAATACTCTTCATAAAATTTAAATATAATTCCTCACATTGCACTTTTCCCTTTTTACTATTTTTTATTATTATTAAAATTTATAAGAAATGTAATATTTTACTCCCCACGATCTACTTTAGTAAATCAATGGTTGCAATTGGTGGAATAAATAGAGACTACTATCAGGATAATCTTACATGTCGATGTTGCAATACAGAAGATGACATTCTTTAATCGTTGTGCATATTTTGTCATTTATTTGTTTATTTGTTCTATTTTGACTACTCTTGTTGGTGTTCTCTACTGAGTTCTATAACACCATGGAGCACTCTCACCCTCGTTCAAATTTGTTCCCCTTTTGCTCCCTTGCCCATCACCATCAAAACTGCCTTACCAACGTCCACCCTACTAAAACACCCCTCCTCATTTCTCCCCACTTCAACTCCCGTGTTTAATTCTACCTCAATCTGTCGAGTGTTAAGCCTCTGTTCATGACACATCGGGATTAAAACCAATGGCAACCCAGAGCGGAGCCACACTTATGTACTCGCTGAGCTCCACCAGTTGTGTGTGACAAAGCATCCATCAGAAGAATACAATGGGCAACTCAATATCCTCTAGTGCCAACGCCAATTCCGTCGACAGATACGACTCGCTTCCGAAGGTTACAAATGCTACCATGGATGGTCATTGTTTGTCTAGCCACTCTACCACATAGTTTCCCAATGTATCTTCCCTTGCCGCTCTGGTTTCAGGTAAAATCAATGGACCAACGAAAATCGATGGCTTTCCATACAGACAAGGAGGAAATCATCTACTTTACAAGCATGGAGATAAAGAACCTCCAACTTGGGCACAGTACGAGTTCTTGTAGTTGAGCATTTCACTAATATCTATTAGTAAATAGACTGTAAAGAAAACAACATAATTGATCTCTTCCAATGTAGAGCGGGGAAAAGAGTTACATGTCTTCGATGAACTTGAAGGTGACCATTAGACTATTGTAGAGATGTACTTTCAAGATTAATGAAAAATGTAGATTGAAAAATCTGTTGAAAATCAGTCTTCATTAATGAAAAATCGGGCAAAAATAAGGCCTTTTTGCTTTGAATTGAAGAGGCGTGAAGGCCCAAATTAGGTTGTAATGCAAAACGCCATAAAAGATCCAAAAATGGCAATAAAAGTTGTAGGTACTCCCATGTTTTTTTCTCAATGACATTATTTTGTGCTTTAATACATGGATGGAGGATTGTTTGTAGATAGCTCCACACTTGGATAATACGACTTGCTTGTTTGTCATGTTCTCTATTCACTTCATAGCTATATTTACGCACCCCATATTTGTCCAAAATGGAGTACTGTTTGCAAATGTGAATATGTGGGGCTGGATTCCTACCCACTTGCCATAGGGCCTATATTCCTGCCCACTCACCATAGAGCTTGTGTTTGTCCACTCATGACAGTTGTTTTTGGTCCTAAACCACGTGTCATGGTCATAATATGCTTGGTCGTTGCAATCATAATAGATTTGACACGTCTAATGCTTTTCATTACACCTGTTGCGTATTTCCCAAGATAGAACACCTATTGGTTATCTCAATTCTTCATGCAAAGTCGATGACCATATGTCTTTCAGTTGTTCCTTCCATTTTAACTCTTTAAATTGAGACTGCAAGACATTTCAAGGCTTTATTCCTAAAACTTCTTTGATTGTTTCACTCCAGTTGCCCATATCGCCTAAAACTTGGACGATCTTTACCAACAACCATAGTGAACCTCGTTCTTCCACTGTGTATCAGATTAGAGAGTTTCCATGTAGGAATTTTAACATTGCCTTGGACTCGGACTCGGGATTCACAGTCCTGGGTGATCGTCCTAAGCTCCATCAGACCAGGGGTTTCAAGGAGAGGAGCAAATGCAAATGAGGTGCAGGAGCATCGATTCGATCAGGGGATGAACCTTTTCTACTTATTTATTGATCTCGGCGTATTCTAGGTGAAAAATGATTCTCTGAAGTTTTTTCTTTCACGTATGGCTCCCAACTGACAAACGTTAGATACAGTTTAGTCCTATTGCAAAGATAATGGGTGTCACTCACACGTCATAGGTCACATAGATAACCTAAGTTTTTACAGTTCCGTCTGAAAGAGCCCGTCACATCGACCATTATGGTGGCTACAAAGAAAGTGAATAGCTTCATATAGACAACGACAGTTTTCATTACGTCAGCAACATTTTTGAAAATCAATGATGGACATCCAAGAAGCTCCCAATGGTAGTCATTAGGCTCTCAACCACTTCCAGCCATCGATCCTAGAAAACAGGTTGGGTGTTTCTCATATGGAAACGCCTACGGCGTAAATATTAGAAGAATCTTTTTTTTTACATAATGCATGATATAAACGTCAAAGTGATAAGAAAAATATAAGAACAGTATTTGTCCCTTTGTTTGTCACTCCTCATCCTCTGTAGATATCCTCATCTTTGTATCAATATATCTCACCATCTACATATCTTTATAACTCTTCCTCTCTATCTCTCCCTCTCTATGTCTCCCTCTATATAACCAATTGAGGTCCATGTTGCTGCAAATTAAGGGCCTGGAGCTGAGAGATGTGACTATTGCAGAGAAGGAAATGGACAGCAACTAGGCAGATTTTGTGCACCGATGTTTGCTCATTACTCTTACATTTCCAAGACTTGAGGCCACGCTACCCCCTAAGAGTAGAGAGCGGCTTAGTGTAGAGGAAATTTGGCTAGGAGGGAAGATTGTTAATAATTTAATACTCTTTCTAGTGATATCAGACACTAGAGATTCAAGCGTTGGGCTCAAGTCATGAATGATTGTGGCTTTAACGGTATTCCTCTTAGTGTTTTTTTGTTTCACAAGCCAAACTTCTTCTCAGACTCCATTACCCTTCTGAAGGATATAATTTGCAAGCACTCAACAATTCCTTCTATTTAAGATTGCAGAACACTCCTCATTTTTGTCTCATCTTGGCATTGATTTTATTAACCAAAACCATTTTCCAAATCCAATGCCCTCTCTCCCCGTTTTCTCTTGTTACATTTTAATTACCTACTACCATCAAAAACATTAATAATAAGATTGAAGACACACACACACACACACACATACATATATATGTATTTTATGAAATCAGACTAAGTTATTGGAATTAGAGAGTAAGTTCTTGTTAAATGTGAATCCTTGCCAAAACACCAAAATATGGTGTTGTGCAGAGATACTTGAAAGAAAGCAACTGACTCAGTGCAAATGTTGCATGCATGCCTTCTTTCACAACATGCAGTTTTGGAATCCCCTCATAAGATTATTTCTATATTTACATACCTTTTAATATTTACATCTCTATATTTCTTCTCCCATATTTCCCTCTATATGTATCCCCCTATACCTTTGAATCTTTATATCTCTATATTTCCTCATTGGTAGTTGTGAGTAGGATGTTTGGGGACTGAGATCATACAAAAAGCATTAACAAGGAGTTCATTCTCACCAAGCACTTTTAGGAATACAAGATTCACTTTAATATTAGTGAATTTCAACGCTCAATATTAATATATCGTTAATTGCAGAAGCTCACTTGGCACTAAGAAAACAAAACCACAAATATTCAATCTTAAAAGTAAAACATAGTGAGTGGATGTAGTGTCTCAATTTGTTTACATTGTACAAAGTTGAAGAAGTTGATGTCAATCTGGAAAAATTGAGATGTAAATCTTATTGATTGATAGAGCATAAAGAAGACCTTTTGAATATATGTAGGGAATTATATCTGATGTCATGAACAACGTAACACTCCCTACCTTATGCTCCTCAAGTGGAATTACCTTCACATGTTTCCTCTCTCCCATTTTTTTCCTTTTTCCTCTATAGATGTAGTTGGATAGGGAATCCATTTGAAACAATTATCAATGTCAGAAGAATATTATAAAATCCATGATTATTTGTATTCATTGTGGATGTGGGATGTTGTCTACAAAGGGAATCTCCTCCTCCTCTTTAGCCTTGCATCCCAATGCGGCCCTCACACATTACAAGGGACAACAAAGAAGTTGAAATGGCTTCCACGACGCCCATAAATATCAAAACGACATTGAAGTTATAATATGAGGTAAATTGGTAGACCATTTAACAAATGATGTTTGTATTACATAGAGACATATTAACTAAAATAAGAACACTCAATCAGGAAGATGATCAACCTTCATTACCATTAGGTTGATATTATGTTTGCAACAGGTCAGAGAGGGAGTTAGTGGGAGGGATAGGGTGAGAGAGGGAGTTAGCGGGAGGGATAACGATAGAAAGAGGGAGAGGTAGAGGTAAGGAAGTAGAGATAGAGAGGAACACATAGATGGAGAGAGATTAGAAAAAAAGTATTTTCATGAAGGTAAGTGCAGTAAATATATCTAACATTGAATATCTAGATATATTTATTATTTAGTTATAAATCTATTTTATTTTAAATTTTATGTTTTAATAGTAGCATCTACATCTTGTATTATTATATATATATTGTTTTAAAATGTCTTATGACCTAATTTTATATAAAAATGTTGTGATTTTTTTTTTTTTATTTAAATAATATAAATTTATTTAAAAAATAATATTACATCTAGTTTATAATATTTAAAATTCAAACTTCTTATCATAATTTTTAAATGAAAAATTAAAATTTATTAAATATATTTTTTAATAATATTTCAAGTGAACTAATGATTCTTGTCTACTCGTTATTTGAAAAGAAATATTTAAGATTTAAGCTTCTTGTAATTATTTAAAATATATATTATTTAAGTAAATTTTGTATTTTATACATAAATTTATTTACTTACTATTTTACTTTATTACATTTATTTATCGAGAAGGTATGGATGACTAATATTTATTCTCATTGTACTCTCTATTGCTCTCTATCATCTTAATGATGGATTCCACAGTGTGATCGAAAAGTTGATGCACAAATTTTAAACACTATTTAATCAAAAAATTATTGCACCTTGTTTTCATGAATTGTAAAAATCTCTTATATTTCACAATAATGATACATCAACTTGAATCCTTACATATTAAAAATCAATTTTAAATTTATTTAAACTAATTATAAATTTTTAAATAAATCTTATTAGTATTAAAAAATCACACATTTTTCGATAATAGATTATTTAAAAATAGTTAAAAAGACAATAGAAATCGTATCTCATCAATTTAATATAAAACTTGACACTAATTAGCACACTCATTTCAATTCAAAAATTACTAAGTAAATTAGAATGATGACCATCATGTTAGTTGTAGGTAGCTTGGACAGCTATTTGTCCATACCTAGTATTTAGTAAATAATTGTTTCTTGGTTAGTGTGAGGACAATTATTTATTAAATTAAATGATTTCCTTTTTGACACCTAGATAACTAATTGGTTAGGGTTGGTTAGGGTGTTAGTAATCTCAGCCGTTCATTTTCAATGAGATTAGTATATAAGGAGGTCATAGGGGCTTTTGGAGAATACACTATCTCAAGTTTGAGAGCATTTGCAGTGAGAGCAAATGTGTTTGCAGTGATAGCAAACAGTCTTGCAGTATTAGCAAGGGCGCACTGATAGCGCTGGGGATAGCAGTGGAGAAATATCAGTAAGAGGAATTGGGAGATTGTCGGAGTTCTGCCAGTGAGAGACAAGGAATTTTGTATCTCTTAGTTTGTTGAAGTTTAATATATTTCTCATCTGCAGTACTGGTTTTCCCTTCGGGGTTTTTCCAGGGACGATTTGTCTAAAAATATTGTGTTCTTTGTTTTGCATATTTCTTTCTGTATTTTTTTTATTGGTGAAGTTGCAGTTGTGTTATTTTTCGATATTCAGCTGTAAATTTATTTTCAGCAGTGAAATAATCTTTATGAGATAGGAGATTAATAATCAGTGACTGCAATAGGAATTTTCACACATCAATAGTACAAGCGCTACTCCCACACTCATGAAATTAGGTAGAATACCCCACCCACGTGGCTATACAACAAGCTAAAACATAAATTTTATAAAGACTGATGAAAAAAATACTTAGTGTCCCCTTCATAAGAAATGTGTTTTAGTTTGTTGTTTAAACGTTTCCATATACCCAACAAACACAAGACTAAAAATTGAAGAAGGCCAAAGGAGTAGGAAAAGTCAAACTAAAGGGGACAACTTGTGGACTCCTTCTGTAGACACATCTAAGCACTATTAATTACCTCATAATCAGAATGGGGATGCTTTTCTTACCGAGGGTTACCTCTGCAAATACATACATGGGTTTCACTTCTATTTCTCACTACTTACCCCTCTCCTTTTTTATAAATTCCATTTGACCTCAACAATAAAAAAACATTTTTTTCCTTTGGACAATCTCTTTTTTTCCCTTAGTTGGGTTGAATTGAATCTAATTTCATGACATCTACTTACAATACAAACAACTATGAACAGGTTGACGAATTTGCACCATCTACATCTAATTCTAGTATATCCACAATGCATGTAAGAGATCTCCACATCTGATGTACCCACAACACCAATGAGAGATCTCTGCTATAATGTATGTCGTAATCTTAGTACTCAAGTCAAACATACGGTGGCAAGAGCTATTCCTGAAAAGCTTTGTGTCTTGGGGCAGATGGTTTTTCTGAATTCAGAGGAGCTCTTAATTGAGGGATGAAGAAGCAGAAGCAGCAATCAAGAGTGCTTCACTTTATATTCCTATATTTTGAGAGGAGTATGCTTAGTCCCGCCAGTGTTTGGATTAGCAGGCCTTTATAAGAGCAAAGAAAAAAACACTAACAGTAACAGCTCTAATACATTAGTCATAAATGAAGAATCGTAACAGCCCTAATACATCAGTCATAAATGAAGAATCATAAGAATGCTCTGATAAAACATAGTGCTCTGTTCTTGAGACAAAAATTTAAATCTATGATAAAAAAAACTAATTTTATTACAACCCATTCTTTTTAAACAATAGAAATATACAACTTTTATAAAGTCTACAACCTTCGTAGACTTCTTCATGCATGAAAGACGGTTTTAAGTAACTGACTGATTAACTCCCTAAATAGACTCACTAAACTCCAGCAACACATTGTCTTAAAAAATTTGGCCTGAAATAGTCCACTCAGAATAAAATGGTAGGCCAATGGATTTAGTTTAAAATTATATCTCAAATTTTGTGGAAGATGAAATTCATATTAATGATGGGGCTAAATGTAAACGTTGATGGAATGTAAGGTGTCAAAACCAGCACATACCATGTAAACCTCTGTAATCCTCCATGCGTCTCTCTGTGCTTTGTATTCACTACATGCTTAGCATGTGTTGTGATCTGTCAAATACAACTTTGATTGTCTTTAAACTCTAGAATTTGGAAATTGGAGAACTCACCCTTCGAGAGAATTGTTCGCCATTGTTTGCTAAAATACATATTCATACTCACTTGATCCAGGCGATGAACCATCAGCAAAAGAGAAAGGGGGAGGGAACTAAAGCATCGAAAGGAAAGGCAACAACACCAAAGTGACAAGAAGTAAAATTAAAATTTAGAGGAAGCTCCTCTACATAATTCATGATATAGACATCAAAGTGATAATAAGAAAAATAACATTGAAAATGAGAAAAAACTTTTGACTTCGACATCCCGTATGATTTTGATTCCATATAAGCTGATCTCTTGTGCATGGCTTTTTCTAATATTCAAAACCACAACAGTTCTGAGGTAGCTTGTCCAGCAATTTAACTTTTAAGATTCAATTACGATTTCACTTACTTCAGTAGATGGATCGGTCATACTTATTGACCGTTGAAAGAAGAGTCAGTTCATCCTCTCATATAAATCTTGTCCAGGGGGATTGGGAGCACACAATCCAGACCAAACTTTTCATTGATTACATTTACAAATTTTATTTGATGGGCAGTTGTTTATCTTGCCAATAAACTGATCCGAGCGCCAAGCTGTTATTAGATGATGGTCGGCTAAAGGAATTCTTGGAGCCTGTAAAAGTAGCAGAAATTTAGAGAGAAACAACAGAATTCTTCATATCCCATTCTGATTCCATGGTTTTTTATTAGTATTTGATCCCCCTTGATGCAGAGCATCAATTGCAAATGGGTCACCTCTATTTTCTTCTGCCTCCGGAGAAATTGCAAAATCCCCTGCCCTCCTCAGAAATGGTTGTGATGGTCGTAAGAGCAGCTGCTGCATTATTGCAAGGGAAGCAGAAGAAGAAAAGCAGCAGAAAGTGTCGGCGTTGTAAAATAGAGCCTGACATCGATGGGCGCCAGATTTTGGAAGGATTCAATCAATTGAAGGAATCCCCATCATTCAGAGCGACCACAATTGGGGATTTCAGTGACTTGTGGAAAATGAAGCTCAGCCCAGTTCCCGAAGCCTTTGATTACTAAAATTATCCCAAATCGGCAAATCGGCAAATTATTCAGTGCCTTCGCATGCACTATGAAGGAGAATCGCCAAGGAAAACCCTTTTGCAGCCATTGTCTGCCATAATCAGCATTCTTGGGTTATTAGTGAGATTAGACTGCAGTTAAGTCTAATTTTTTTTAAATCAACAATCGACAACCAAGAAGCTCCTAATGGTAGTCATTGGGCATCCAACCACTTCCAACCATTCAACCAACCACTTCCAACCATTCAACCATTGATCTTAATTAAAAAATAGGTCGGGCCTTTCTCATATGAAAATGTCTATGACGTAATAACATATAATTTTATTAGAAGGAAAATTTTAAAAATTAATAATTTAATTTGATTATTTTATATAATTAAAATATATTTGATTTAAAATAAAATATTTGATATACATTATTTTAATTATAATATAATCAAATATCTATTTATTAAATTATGAAGGGAAAAAGTTATTAAATTATGAAGGGAAAAAGTTATTGTCTAGTTTGAAAGTAATTTTAATAATGTCAACTTATTTAAATATGGTGAAAGTAAGTCTATTATTGTTTAATATTATAGAAAAAATATTATGTGCAAAATTATTATTCTTTAAATAAATTAGTGATCCTAATGTTGCCTGCAAAATTTAGGCACTCAAATTTTAATTAACTCGGTATTTTCATAAATTTCAGGTAGTGCATCCTAAAAACCTGCCTTGAAAATTATAAATGGGCATATTGTTTCCTTAAAATCCATGTAATAAGACCCCAAACCAATTAGCCAATCAGCTTCAAGAAAAATAATTTTCATGATTTTTTTACTTAAAATTTTATCATGTATACTTTAGAAAAATCTAAAAGGAAATTGAAAAATAAAAATAGTTAATTGCAATTGGTTGAAATAAGTGTTTTTAATCACTCGTTAAGAAAAACTCATTGCAATAGTATGTAGCTTAATGACAAATACTAACAAGAGTTCAGATGGAGCTATGGTTCCTACCTTTTGTTGTCTTTTGTCCAAAATTGAGGACATATTTGTTCTATGGTTAAGATAGTGCCAATGAACAAAAAAAATTGAGGGTAGTAAGGCAATTCTAACCATGTCTCCATGGGCTGCTTAAGTGCCATAGAGTGTTCCCATGCAATTTTTTAAGTGTAGGGAAAGGATAATTTAGAATCTATTTCTATTTTGGTGGAGCAGTTGCTGCTTAAAACTTGCTTTAAAAAAAGGGGGGGAATGACAAGTGTCTTTACCATGTTTCTTCATTCTCTATTTTATTTGCCTATAATTTTGGATTCAACATTATTTGCAAGAAATATAACTAAATTTTTAATTTAAAAATAATATTTATAAAGACTTCTTAAAAATAAGCAGCCAATGTTCCATCCATGGGGCCATCAGCTCCACCAAATGTGGCTCAAAAAGTTGAGCAGTTGTTGCTAGTAGAAATAAGCTAAGAAGCAACATGGAGACTTGCCCTAAGCATATGATGTTGAATTTTTGGTTAAGACTATCAGACCAAAGGTTGTGGCTGCACAAATAGGCCCTTTAGTTGTGGATTATGTGCAAGAAAAGGAAAGTAATTTGAGTTCAAATAAAGCTTGTTTTTTCCCAACTTTATTGTTTGGAGTGTTTAAATGTTACTTTTATGAGAAGATAAATTGGAGCAAGTATGAGAGTAGGGATGGTTCACAAGTCTTATAAACATTTTTTTGAACAAGGTATTTGTAAGGAAAGTAGAATGCGGAAATGCCTTCCACAATGTCAAATTCTTATGGGAACCCAACAGGGGTGAGTTTCAATTTTAATTAGAGTCTGCTATATTGCATCAAATACAAATGTCTGATGTATTACATCAAATACAATGTCTACTATATTGCATCAAATACAAATGTTGATTAGACTCTATGTGCTCTAAAATGTGTTACCTTAATCTCAAACTTGTAACACTGCTTTGTTATGTTGTTCTGTAGTTGAATCTTTGCTCGGTGTTCTCTATTTTGCTCTTGTTCTTCACTTCAAAATAACGCATTCAACTCTTTCTTTCATCGTCTTCAACTTGTTATCATCCATCAACAAATTTTAACTCTCTAGTTCATCCAATAAATAGATGAGTTTTTGCCTCTTAATCTTATGTGTTAGGTATGTTGTGAATTCTTTGGGACCATTAGATCTTCTTTCCTGCTCGGCAGCTGTGTCACTTTTACCTTGGTACTTGTTGTTCTTCTTGGAAATAACAAACTTTATTTAACCACTTAATCTGCTCCTTAGATCTTTAATCTAAATTATCTCAATCGTTGATCTTGTAACAAATTGTTCTACATGCTTGTAGAATCATAATTAATGCTCTGACAATTCATTAAATGTGTCCTTATTGTGTTTTGAATCAATTAACTCCTCTAACTCAGTTAAATTACCTTCAATACTCGGTGACTAACAACTCGGTGTACTACACATGTGCTTGGTGTAGTGTGACACTCGGTAATTGTAGAGACTCAGTATAATGTCTTTAGCTCTTTGTGCCTTACCGACTTCACCGATTGACTCAGTGTGAATTACCGACTAGTCAAATACTTAACTAACTCCTTTCACCGATTGATTTCTCTAGCTCCATGACTGTGACTTAAAGAAATGACAACAAAATATCTTGTAGAAATAACAAAATACCACATCTTGATCATGGTTAATCATAACTCACCCCCTAAGCCTTGAGAAACCCTATAAATAGGATGCATTCTTAGTGCAAAGGATCCACTCTCATTTTAGTAATTTCATTATAGCATTTTTCGCATAGCAAGATCATTTGAGCATTGTTACCATGTCAATTTTAGATTACATAATCCTTAACCTAGTTCAATTCATAGCTTCATTTTCATTGTTCTTGCATGATTTAGCATAACTTGCATCCATTTTATCATAGATCATCATCATATCATGTTTTCTCATCTCCTAAGTTGTCACCTACGAATCTTATTACAGCTAAGAGCTAAAATCAAATAGGTCCTTAGAATTAGAGAGGAATAAGATGCTCTTGAGTCATTATTTCATGCATTCATCATTTCTTTATCATGTTTTTGATATAATGCTCAAACTAATGTCTCCTTATTGTTTGTGACAATTTTTTTACTTACATTTAATGACACCCACCATGGGGCCCATGCCCTTGATTTTGACAAATTTGTGAACAATTATTGTTGCAAATTTTATACAAGTTTCAAAAAATTGCGGCAAAGGATCACATACACAGAGAATTTTTTCACAAACATTGGAAATATTTTCGCATTTGCATCAAATAGTTTCGCATGTGCTATAAATATTTCACATTTGAACAAAATATTTTTGCATACAATTCATTTTTCGCATTTGACCAAAATATTTTTGCATTTGATTTAAATAGTTTTGCATCTACTAAAAATAATTTTGCATTCACTGAAAAGTATTTCACATTTACCAAAAATATTTTCGCATACGATCTTTGTATTTTTCGCATTTACATAACATAAGATGCTTTTATTTTTGAAAAATATGATCAGTATGTTGATTTATTGTAGAGACCAAGAGACATGAGATTGAAGAGAATTATAAAAAAGACTTCAAGTTTTTATTCTCAAAGAGCTTATAAGAAGGCAAATGATAATCTGTCAAGGATAATGTGGAGTATTGAAATGATTCAAATTCAAGAAGAGGCTAAAGCTTTTGATCGTTATGCATCCATTCTTAATAAGTATCAAGATAGATATGGTGTTGATTTTAATTTGTATGCTCATTCTCTATAAAATTTGATTGCACTAACCTTGGATGTTGGTACTAACTTCATTGCTAGTTTGTTGCTAAATTGTCTAATTGCTAAAATTGAAAAATTGCTAAAAGGTTTGCGCCTTCTAAATCCTTAAAATATTTTTGTGGCATTTCATTTCAACAAAATTGTGTTTGTGGAATTTCAATTCAAAAACATGGATCAATCTAAAATGACCTTTTTGTGCTTGTGGATCAAGGTGGTAGGAATGTGCTCTGCCCTCTTTTGGGTGATCAAAATGCCAAACTCGCTGAGATCCACCTGTTATGCCCTGCATACCCGTCCCTACATTTTGTGTGCAAAATGTTGGGTCCCCCTTTTTCGCTTTGGCTATTATCTTGTTTTCCTTGTTTTCTTTATTTTTCTCCTCCGGGTTTTCCCTCCCGTGAGGTTTGTTTCCTTTTTTCTTTTGTCTTTTGTGCCTCTGGGACCTGGTCCCAGAGTTTGTTGTTCTTTCCAGAGCCAGATTCTGGACTCCGGGGTTCTCCACCACGATGTCTTCTTCTCCCAACAAGGTATGGTCGCGTGGAATCCCCAGGCCCGGAGTTTGTGGGAAAAGAGGTAACTTGCTTTTACCTTGGGTATAAATAGAAATTACATGCCACTTGTACAGTTACCATGATTAAAAATACTTGTACATTCAGAGTGATTCTTAGGCGACTAAACTGCGATTAAGTTGTGATTACTCTGTGCTTAGTGGGTTGTTGTCAGCTGGTTCAGGGTACCTGTTCGTAGTCATTTAAAGGTAGAACCTATTATGGGAGCGTTCCTAGTGTGCTCTTTCCTTGCTCTTCTACGAATTTCCAGGTAGGTTCTCTAGTTTATGGTTGTTTCCATGTTTTTCTTGTTGTTCCCATTTGTTCTTTGGTCTTCGTTTGTTCAGCTGGTTTTCTGTTTCATGTTTTGTTTTCGGTTCGCCCCCCATTGGTGGGTTGGCTCTGCGAGAGGGTTGTCTGCCCTTTGCGCTGTTGTAGATTAATGTTTATAATGTATGTTGTCTTAGGTTAGTTCATGCATATATGTGTATAGTTGTATAAATTTGTAAAAGTTTGTAAAAGCTTGTAAATGTTGTATATCTTGTGTATATGTGTTTCAGCCCTTGGCCCTCTGTATTTTTATGTATGTATATATCATGTATATCCTTCCAAGCTCACAAGTTCCTCATGCTTTGTCATGCATTTTCACCCATGAGATCGAGCTCATTTGGACGGAGTCACCACAGTTCAAACTCGTCACCTCGTTGGTTTGAGCCATGGCGGCTTTCTCTCTCCTCCCTCTCATCACCTTAATGGCGGGATTAATTTCCCACGAGTGGACATTCAAACCATGTCCCATCTGGCATTTATTTTACCCCGTGTCAGCCCACTTGTCGCCATTAAATGCCTTTATGTCGCCTGCCACCTGACCACGTGCCAACCCACGTCAACCGAATATGATTTCTTACTGGTCACATCGACACGACAACAACTAAATTATCCGAGCTCTGGGTCTCAAGCAATTTCTTGTCCTATGTTTCCCCTTGTCATTTGGTTTGATTTCCCCCAGAGTCCTATTCACGTCTATTACAAGTATCTCAGGACTTTTTGATGTATTATAAACACTTGTTGAACAGGTGCATGGTGGTGATGATTTCCCCAGAGTTCTAATATTCTTTTATATATATCACGTTCTAATGGTGCTTTGGTCTTGCAGGTTGTGGATAAGTTGATCGAAGATGTCTAAAGTGATCACCCCTCCTTCCAGCCTGGGGCTGCCTACCAGGTTCACCCGAGCGGCCACCAAAACTAAGGCTGAGAGGTTGTTGGTATAGTTGCGCTTGACCTCCAAATATCCCAAGGACGGTGCTATTGTGGGATCAAAAATAGAGTCCAAAGTTCAAGAAGTAATGGACACAGGGCCTGGACCTTGGGCGGAAATACAAGGCTTGATTCAAGCCATTTGCAGGTTGAAGGCCACCGGAGATAATCTGGCCACTCAGATCGCTTCCTCTGGCATCATCAAGGCGGCAAACTTTCCTTATTTGGTGCAATCACCAGAGTTAATACTCCAACTAGCAACATTGTATAACGCCCCAACTCAGACCGTCTTACTCCCGGATCCCCGGCCACTACAGTACCCAGCAACGATTGTCACCCTGGACGCAGCAACTTTTGCCTCAGGGCTGGGGATCCCACAGTTTAATGGATCCATTGTCCAGAATCGACTCTAGACATTGTAGGAGTTCGAGGGCGCTGAACTTATTTCCCGGCAACATATCAACAACCATTGGCTGAAAACCCCAAAGAGGGATTGCAAGAGGATGAAGTTGGAAATTCCTCGCGGGGAGTTCAAAGAGCCCATTCAGGCGGGCATTGTATTTTTATGTAGGATCTTCGGATTGCCCCATGCCTAGGATTTCTCAGCATGGATGTATTACTTTCTGTACTGCATCACCACTCGTAGTCAGACTTTCAACTGGGCGGCCCTCATATCCAATCACGTAGACAAACAGCTGAAGAGCGTTGTCCAAAGTTCCAAGTTCTACATGACATCATACGTGCTATGGGCACTAGCACAACAAAGATCAGCTTTTCCAGGTTTGGGAACAGTTGGGGATCTTGGAAATGGCCTGGGCCAAATGACACCGTGGGATCATTATCTCCGAGTGCAATGGGAACTTAGTTTCTCAAATTTCTTTCGAGTAAACGATGCTTTCATTTACCACAACATTCTGACACTCACTTTGGATTCTAGGTACCGACTATCACAAGCGGCGATGACTCTAGTCAGCACCTATGATCGCTATTTTATTCAATTCCAACATCACGCCTACATTCAGTTGATAGGCTTCAACGGGAAGCCCCATCTTCTCCCTCGGTATTGCGGGGATAGAATTATTCTTTTAGAGTTTTGTCGGTAGATGATGGATCTGCATGCCTTCTTAACATTGAAGAAGGTCATCAACGTCCCATTCCCTTTCTCATGTGAGAATTATACATGCAGCCTCGCCGCAACCTGGGAGGCAGACAGTGAATTGAAGAACCTAGGGCTAGTGGAATTCCACCACGCCTGAAAGAACTATGATCCTCTCGGCAAGATTTCCGCAGCACTTCCCCGGGCATCCCCACTGCATGAAGTAGATATTGAAGACTTTTGGGCGGACTACCAAGACATTTTTTATCTTCGTGCCTGACAGCATTCACAAATGAGTAAAGGGCTCACGAAAGCACTTGAGCTTTAGACTTTTTCGAAAGGTTTTACTTGTAAATGACGGGCCACTGGAAAATCCAGCAAATAAAGAACAAGGACTAGACAAGCTAGATCTTCCTCTGGTGGATTGGGCCACCCCTGAGGACCTAACAATTGAAGGGGTATGTCACCCCATTATAGAGGCAAGTCACCAGTATTTTATCCGGGTGTGCCCCAAGAGCACCCGAAAGAAACTAACGGTCAAAAAGGCCATTCCCTCTTCAGCCGGCACCCGACCTTCTTCATCTTTCGTGGCCGCTGAACCAAGCACAAGTAAAGGGAAAGAGAAAGAGGGTGTCCTAGTTTTCAAAGTGCCTCCCCAAGTTCCCACCCTTCTGATGGCTCAACTACTTCAACAAATGGAGTCGGCAAAGCTGGCCAGCCAACAAATAAGTATGCAGGTTGTATGCACCCCAAAATGGTCGCCTAGACTTTGGGCCCCATTTTATTATTTTATTATTTTATCAAATTCCTGAATCAATGCTTTGGAATATTTTCAATTCAAATCAATTTCCTTGATCAAATTGTAATTAATTCAATTATTCAATTATTTCAATATTTCCTAAGGTTTGATCATTTTTATTTAATTAAAAGATTTAATCTCCCTTTTAATTAAATAAAATTCCTCTTGTTTAATTAAAATATTTAATCTCCCTTTTAATTGAATAAAATTTCTCTTATTTAATTAAATTCAATTTCCCCCATTTAATTAAATAAAATTCTTCTAATTTATTTAATTGAAAGAAAACCCCTCTTTTAATTAAATAAATAAAAATCCCCACTTAAAGCAC
>MU223164.1:2135686-2146638 GCA_018584345.1 Thuja plicata
TTCCTCTTATTTAATTAAAAGATTTAATCTCCCTTTTAATTGAATAAAATTCCTCTTATTTAATTAAATTCAATTTCCCCCATTTAATTAAATAAAATTCTTCTAATTTATTTAATTGAAAGAAAACAACTCTTTTAATTAAATAAATAAAAATCCCCACTTAAAGCACTTTATTTGTTGAAAAAGGAAATAAATTAAATGAAAATTAAATAAAATCCCTTTTTCATCACATCCTCCTAAGTGGTGGGTTTTTGCCTCTTAATCATAGCCTTTGATTTTTTTGCCTCTTAATCTCAATCGTTCACTTTCCTTTAAAAGGAGACCTCTCATTCTCATTTTGATATCATATTTTTCATAGTATTGTTATGCTGCAAGTTTGTAGAGCAATTTTGGAAGAGCATTTGAGCACTTTGGCTTGGATATTGCAACTGCTCTCTTCTTGTCTCATTCTTCTTACATTCATGGCTCCTCATATAGATTAGATTCATGTTTATTTTTATAGACTAAACTTGCATTTGTATTTCTTTCATAGATTAATCATGCATTGTTATTATTTAGATTAATTTTCTTTCATGCATTGCAATCATATAGAGTACATCTCATTTTCATGCATTTGAATCTCTCATTTCATGGTGTACTTGCATGAGCACTAACTAGGTCAATATGAGGGCCTCCATTTCACACCTTTGCACTCCATGACTAGAGAGCTATGGACCGATATTTGAGGCCTCATTCTTGAGCAACCTTGGATGGAATGATTCATAGAAGTGTGTCAACATTTTAGCACACACAGGTATCCTCCGACCTCCTTGTAGCTCCAATGGCATCTGCTCGCCTGGAGGGATCCCCGTCGTTGGCAGTAATGACGAGCAGACGGACTTTTGCTAAGGCAGAGTCTACTAGTATTCTAGACATCGGGGCTCCATTAATGAGAAAGAAGAAGAAGGTGAACCCTACACCAAGTGCAGCCGCCAGTCCCAGTATGCCAGATATGCCCCTGGTGGATGTCAGTTTGGACTCTCCCGAACTAGAAGATATTTCAGACTCCTTGCCCCCGCATGATGATTTTGATGACACTTTCTCAGTGGAGGAGCTCATGGAACTCCAACAAGGTATAGGTCATGCGATGGAGGAGATTGCAGCCCAGGACAAAGAAGAGACCCCCATAGAAAAGGAAATCCCAGAAGAAAAGGATACATCAGAACAAGCAGCCTGGGAAGAGGCACAAATGGGGCCTGAGTAGGAGAAGATACTGGTCTAGGAGACCGAAGACACATCAAGGCAACACACAGATGAGCAACTGATGGTCGGGTAACCTGGACCCACAGGATCAACCGTACCCTTGATCATCACGCTCCAAACACCTTTGGTTACTCTGTGTGATCAAGTGCCCTGGAGCACATTTGGTGAGGTAGTAACGGCGACCGCCTTGTTAAATTTTGGCTAGAGACCTCACCCACCTCCAGAGGATGTTCCGATGGAGGAGTATATCCCAACAGATGAGGCCAATGAGGCCCAGGAGCAGCAACAAAAGATAGATCAAGAAGTCGCAGACAATGAAAATACAGAATCAGCTAACACTGGGAGGCACGAGGTCCCTGAAAATATAGGTAATATTGAGACTAGAGAAAAGGTTCCGGATAATACAACAGAAGACACCAGAATGGCAAAAAATATTGAGGTTTCTAGAGAACAAGAAAAGGAAAGAGAACAGGAAAAGGAACCAGAACAAGAGTGGGAGAAAGAGCCCGAAGATAATGTACATTCTAGGAATGTGCTACCAGATTCTGAAAGGAATCCCAGTGAATAGGTCTTAACAGTGAAGCCGCACCAGCCACCCCAATGGCTGGTCGAATCAATGAAAAGAAAGGCCCCGGGTGTAACCTCAGGCGCTACACTCTCGTTGGCTGAAATGATGGCCTGGAATGCAGAGGCTAAAAGGTCCAAGAAAGAATGGACAATCCATACTCTCTAGACTGATCCAACAGGTAGTGCAGTTGCGATTATCGCAACACCCCCACCAGGTGCAGATGCAGTCATTGTAAGGCCCGAAGATTATAACGTAACAAAAGTAGCACTGGGGAGGAGAGACAAACAGGGTGAGCTGGACTTACTAAAAGAAGCCACCAAGGCAATAGAGGCCAAATACGTCAAGCAGGGCCAGAATCTGAAGGAGGAAAGAGAGACAAATGCTAATCTCCTTGCGCTCCTAGCAGAACTTACACAGCCTTTGGCCGAGGTCCACCCCGGAACCCCTTCCTGCAGATTATCGCTTGCGCAGGGTGATGTGGATTCTATGTGTATCATGAAGAAAAAGGAACAGGCTGTAGATGGGTGGGCCGCCGAGAAACTAACCGCCATGAGACAATTTCTGGCTGCGTCCCTCCCAGACCTTTATCAGGTCAACATTCTTCTCAGCCAGGCAAAGGGCTCCACTCTTATATGGGAGCAAGATTTAGCAAAGTATGAAAAATGGAAGGCCAGGTTAGAAGAAATCCGTAACATAGGAAAAGAAGTTGCCACAGAGGTAGGGATTTTGGGAGACAAATCATATGATTTCCTCCAGGCCCAATACTCCAGACTTGTCCTCAGAGGTGAGGTATGCAAGGAACTGGTTAAGGCCTTGAAAGAGAACGTGACAACGGCCCAATACCCCTTGGGTTTGTTTCAAGCATTCATGGCTGGAGTATCGCAAGTTGATCCCTTCACCACCAGAATGTGTACCCCAGAGGACTACGTCCTCAACAAGTTTGATGAGTGGATGGAGTCCCTGTATTTGCCTGCCATAGATTTTGACCAGGGCAGGCTATCCAGATTATCTAAGATAATGATCTAATCACATGATGTCATCAAGATGGTGGATGAATTGTGGAGCGGGGCCGAAGATGTTTAGGAGGCATTGGAGGTTGTATGTAGTCGATGGGACAACATTAGAGATGTAGATAAAGAAAGCATAGGCCAAGTGTTGGAGGCTTGGGAAAAATCATAAGGAAAAATAAATTTCTCCGGAGCCTAGAGAATCTCGCCAACCATGTATCAATTGTATTCATTCATTCTTTTCTAACGCAAGTTCCCAGATCTCAGAATTTTGGATCCCACATTTTTGTATTCTTTAAGTGACCCATGTCTCGGTTCCCAAGGCCGATCGGTCACTTTCAAGGAAGTTAATAAAGGTTGTCAGAAGGTAGGTAATCGCAACAAGGCATGTCAGCTCGACAAGAGGGCTTTGATAGATGGTCTTCCCAAGGTGCCATTTCAATGTTACACCTAGTGCATCGGAGATAGGGTGCCGCTTTCCCATTTATGAGGCATGTAGCCTTGATCCCCGGGGGATCAGATTTCTTCTTTCTCCTCCCAGCTCTCTTCTCAAGGCTGATTCTTCCACTCCTCTTTTCTTGTCTTATTCTTCTGACATGTCAGACCTTTTCCATCTCGAGGTCTTTTGTAGCGTGGTGTAGGTAGTACCAGCCACCAAAAATAATATTATATTGTAAAGTATAAAATAAATTAGGTTAAGTTTTAGGTCAAATCTTGTGTATAAATAATAAGTTTGACCTCATTTCAAGGGTCAAAAAAATTGATGATTTTACAGTCCATAGCTAATAGCAATTTGGTTTTCTCAGTTCTTAGTTGCAGAGCTCAATGCTCCATAGTTTCTAAGCTTTCAATAGTTAAATGCTCCCTTGGAGCCACCATTGTAACACATACCAGTGCTTGCTGGAGATATGTTAATGAAGGAGGAGTTCTATCAATGATGTTGTTAGCATTCTGATTTCTGGGTTAATGATATTTTATGCTTTGTGTTCTTTATGTCCTTTTCTCTGATACTTCAAGTAGATTAACGACCTCCTTTTCCTTTGCTACTGATCAAATATGAGCTGATGGTTCTGTATTTCTTTGGTGTTTAGTGTAGTGTGTTAGAGCATTGTCGATGCTTTGAATGTTTAAAGTATAACTATTGGTAGATGAAGTATTTCTAACTCTGCAATATCTTTTGAAGTTTATTTGTTAAATGAATGCGCACTTGCAGGAAGCCCCATTTACTTGAATCCCCAGAGAAGACGAGTTAAGATAACTAGCTATCCCCCTTAAACAAAACAGTCACATTTCCCAACTGAGCCCTGCACTATCGAGACCCGACTCTCATGTGCTTGGAGGCCCGGGGAATCTCATTTCCCCGGATGACCTTTACAGGCAAAGTTGGCCGGTACCCCGGTACCCGGTGACAACTTACATCTGTTGGCTGACCCGGTCACAAAGTCCCGTCAACACCGCCTGTTTAGATAGGGTCAAGGAATGAATCATGTGTTCTATGTGTTTGAAGGTCAAAAGTGGTAGGTATATGCTCTCCCCTCTTTTGGGTGATCAAAATACCAGACCCACCTAGATCTATTTTCAATTTCAAATAGTGCATTTTAACCTTAGCAATCTTGCCTCTTGATAATAGCCTTACGAGGCCAGTGAGAGGGAATGACCCAATTGGGATATAACCAAAAATCCATGGCAATCCAGCCCACTATAATAAAAATGCATTCATTCTTAATGGTGTGAGTAATAGAAAGATCTTGACAATAGTCTCCTCTAGTAGTTCTTCAGAATTGTGCAAAAACATGTTTTTATGCAACTGAGAGCCTCTATAATTGAGCATATACTCAAATTTTCCCAAAAAACCCTATCTACAACCATGTTAACTAGTAACCATACCTTTTTATTCATGTTTTATTAATTATATTGCACAATGAATATATCTTCCTTGGAAGTTACTCACCATACGTACTCTCTTAGTTGTGAGGAAAAGGGTTTTTGGAAGTGAATACCAAAGATACGTATATCACACCTTGAAGGCCTATTTAAGTGCATAATTTTATCACCATCTCTGCATGAGATTACCTCTTACATTAGGAGGGACACAGAGCATGAGGGTCAGGAGTATCAAGTTTATAATTTATTTTGCGTTCATGGGCCTGTAATTGATACATTGAAGATAAAATTTTCCTTAGGTAGATTGCTTGAAATATTTTGTTGTATTATACCCATGGAAATAATTTAGATGTACACTTAATGTTGTATATTCTTAGGACAAACAATTATGTGAATATTGTTTGCTATGTTTTATGGTTCAAAATTAAAAACTTGTCAAAAACATTGAAATAAGGTAGTATTTCACATTTAACAAAAGTTTCGTTGTATCTACTCAAATTTTTATCACATACAATGATTATTTCACTGCATTTGCCCTGTATTTTATCGCATTTGCCCAATATTTCTCTGTATTTACCTTGCATAAACTCGCATTTTCACATAATTGTTTCACATATACCAAATATGTAGGGAATGTATCATTCACCAGTTTGTCACATTTGATTGGAAAAAGTTCGCATCTGACCAGTTTTATTTCGCATACACTTTTTCACATATGTGACAAGGTCTTCCGTATATTTTTCTTAAAGTATGAAACTTGATGTAGATACCCTTTTCAAAATTATTTTCATTCCAATCATCATGGTCTTAGAATTTTATCCACACATACCTCTGTCACACGAGTGTTATCATTTTCATTGTTCCATCAACTAAATCACTTGAAAAGTTTTGTCCAACATCATTGATTTTTTTATTTTTAGGGTTAACTACCAAGGATTCTAGATCCTTCATCTAGATCCCAATAAAAAAAGATTGAGCGCCTTCATCATAGAAGTACATCATTTTCTATTAGGATCTCTCATCAAAGACAAACTTCATAGTGAGAACTCAAATTTGGAATACATCCCTACCATTTGGGGGCAATTCTTAGTTAGAATTTTAGACGATATCAAACACATCACATCAATCTTAATTTTCTTAATCAAGTTTCATACCAACACAAACTAGATCCTACAACTTTAAGCAATCTCAAGATCCTACAGAAAAAGAGGTGCAACAACAAGAAAAGGTATCATATCAAAAGAAGACACCTCACCGACAACAACAAGTAGAACAAAAACAAGGAGCAAAATCAAAGATGTATGAGAATGTGACAACTTGGGCTAGGTTTCACCACATTGATAATGATGAGGAAGTAACAAAATAACATATAAGAGAAACCCAACAGGATGCCAAATTTTAGAAAATCATAGAAAAAGTCCCAGAGTCTCATAAGGAAAGGTATTTCATGACCTTAGCACAATCATGAGTCAAATTACCCCATGATTACGATATCTCAAAGTTGAAACAAGATAAAGATGAAGTTAACCGCCTACATGCCTGATGAAGGGTCGCACCACCCTTACCAACTTATAACCAAAGACAAAACAAGATAGAGGCAAAGAGAGAATAAAAATGCTTCCAAATGCTTGAGGATAAAACCCTTCCACTTCTTACAATATGAGATCATTACACTCTCCAAAAATAACTCAATAATAACACAAGAACAACTTAAGAATGAAAGAGAAAATGTTGAATATCTATTATTCCATTGGAAATAAATATTCCACTACTTCTACAAACATTAGCCAAGTTGGCCTTCAAATACTGAAACTAGAGCTCACAAGCTTACAACTTCTTAAGGATATAATCCTTTCTTTTTGAGGATCTTACAAAAACTCCAAAAACTTTTACAATTGATTTCCATGAGTATATTTAGTAGTTCCCACCCAAGATATATTACAAACACAAGCAATATGGGATAAAAGGTAGGTGCAACTACCTTGCTACAAATATTAAATGCATGATGTAATTTAATAAATGCCTGAAGCATTTTATCAAATAGGAAATTTCCACAAACTTCTAAAATGCCACATATGCACTTTGATAAATGATAAGTTACAAAAGTAACTTTATGATTATTTTTATTATTTTATTTTATTGCATTTTTGTCACTTTGTCTCTCCTCATTTTAAAGAAAAATTTAAATTTTTTTTATGCAAGATTGCTCTTACACCTTGGATGCTCCTGCATCAGTGCCTTGACCAAACAAATCAAGACTTTACAACAACAAATTCATGACATACAAAGGGGCACATCATCAAAAAGATACACGTTAGAGGGCATCTATACTTTCCCTTTTGACAAAACTTTGAACATGGTACCCTTTCCACCAAACATAGATCTTCCTAAGTATGACACGTATATGGGTACAACCAATCCACATGATAACATTAGATATTTTTGTACCTTGAGTATGAAATTTACACATGAAAAAACTTAACTAATAAGGGGATTCCCAATGAGTTTAGGAGGAAAAACCATGGAGTGGTTCTAAAAATTACCACTTGACATTAAAACCTTTGAAGAATTAGTTACAAAGTTTGTCACTCAATACTCCTACAACATAGAATACAAGGTTACTATGTTGGATCTTTGTAACACTAAACAACAAAATTGAGTCATTTTTCACATTTCTACAAAGATGGAGAAGAATGTTTGCAAAATATCCAAGAATTCTCCCTGAAAAAAGAGAATATGGATATTTTTATCAACAATTTTACTAGTGAGATGAATTTTCATCTCTAATTACAATCTCCCCTTACATTTTAGAAAATGATAGAGAATGATGTTAAAATCAATGATGCCTTAGTAAGAAAAGGTGAACTAGATTTATACAAGGATACTAAAAGATTTTCAAACAACCCAAACACCAATTGCAACTACAAAAACACAAATTTTTCAAACAACAATAACTACAATAATGGGAAACCAAAGTTTTGGTTGAAGGAAAAAAAATGTGGTTAATGACAGAGTAGTAGATGTGAATAATGTCAGACCTAAACCATTCTATTTGTCCAATAATCAAGCCAACAATGTCAATAAAAAAAAACACTTCATAAAATAACAATCAAGACAACAATAGACCTAGACCTCCACAATATCCACCCAAAAGAAAATTCACACCCTTGGGTGAACCTCTTGAATCCACTTTAAGAATACTTATAGCCAAAATATTGATCATATTACCTGAATCAAGAGGATATGAACCCCAAATAAAACCTTCTTGGTGGAATGATTCTCACCATTGTGAATACCATAGAAACAAAGGTCACAAGACCAATTATTGTCTAAAACATGTGGTGTAAGACTTGATTGATAAAAACACCATTACCATGGATGGACTTGATAATAATGATGACCACATGGCATTTAAAACTCCACTTCCAAATTATGAAAAAGGAGAGACATCAAAAACATCACGCCCAAACAAAAAGGGAGATAAGGTGAACTTTTTTTTCATGCTTATGATAATACCATAAATACCTTATCAGGATTTGAAAACATTATCAATGTCATTGTTACCAAGGATAGACAAGAAAAGGACCCTGCACATGTAGTCACACAAAGTCAAGCAAAAGTGACATTGCGGGGGGGAAACTAGTAAAAAAAATCAAATGTCAATCCCTTAACATCAAAACAATACAATTTGGTGGATCAACTCCAAAAGACACCAACTCAAATTTTAATATTAGAACTTTGAAGATCTCACCATCTCATAAAGACATCTTGGAAAGAGCCCTTGTAGACATGACTATTCCTAACAACTTGGATGTGGACCAATTTAAAACTATGGTGGGTCATCTTATTGCACCCCATTGCTTATCTTTTTCTAAAGAAGATGACATGTCATTAAATCATCCATAAAAAATTTCATTTAATATCGAATTATGTATTCATAAGCATATAGTCAAGAGAGTCTTGATAGATGTGGGAGTTGGCTTAAATATTTGTACCTTGAATTTGGCTCAACCTCTAGGCTATCTTGAAAATTTTGTAGATCCAAAGAGAAGGATCACAATCAAAGCCTATGATGATGAAGGAAGGTCTTATAAAGGTCGTGTTGTCTTACCAATCAAAGTGGGACCAATTCAAAAAGAAATGGTATGCCAAGTGCTAGATTTGAACTTTTCCTACAACATATTGTTGGGAAGTCCATAGATCCATGAAATGTCAACGGTTCCATCAAAATATCATCAATGTTTGAAATTTCCCTATCTTGGTCAAGAGATAACCATTAGTGGTGATCTTAATCCCTTCTAATATTGTAACAATGTGAATCCAGTCATGAAATCGTTGGTACTACACACACTACAACATTTGGGGTCAAATTTCGACGCCAATTTGCGACGGCGCTACCATTTGTGTGTGATTTTTATTTTTTTTCCAAGTGCCCCCGATGTTTTCGTAATAGTGATGATACCATCGTAATTGTGACACCCTCTTGATTATAAACAAAAAAAAAAAAAAAAAAAGAAAGGCTCATTTGTGATTGAGCTGTGCATGCGAGCGGAAGAGGGCCCTAATGATGAGCTTGGTTTTTCCTGGTAACACGACCACTCAGATGCTTACCAAGGATATGTCGCCCATGATTTAGAGGACACCATGTTGCTTACCTTCATTTCTTGTTCATGAGTTTGAGGACACGTCCTGTTTTATAATTTTTGATTCCCAACTTTTACTATATCTGAGGTTTGTTAACCATTTTACTGCTAAGATTGTTTGCGTACCCTTTATACATTGACGGTTGTGCGAACTGTATTTTTCAATTTGAATAACCTCATACATGTTTTCATTGATCTTGGTAATAGGTTTTTCAAATTTTGAAGGTGAGAAACCAATTCTTGGCTTCATCACAAGGTGAGTAAAAATCTCCAACACCCATCTACTATGAATTCCAGTTCTTCTTTATTTGTTTTTTAATTTATCATTTTCTTTAGCTTGATCTAGAAAACCCCCAAATCTAAAATCTTTGATGTTGCTAGACATTTTCATTTATCATTTTTCCATAGGATTAAGAATCAAGATCTCTATGGTTGCTTAATGGGAACATATATTCGATTATTGTTCAGTAGTTTTGTGTATGTATGCATTTTAGAGGAGGTATTGTTAAATTTTAAAAATAAGCTTGAAAGTCTTTTATAATGAAATATTTTAAATGGGCTTACCAAGTGATTCCATGATAGCGCAAAATAGGACCTGGAGCTTTGGTATATGTTTTGGCTTCATCCAAATGTCCTTAAAAATCTGAATTTTAATTGGAAGAAAAGAGAGTTTAATAGTTTCCATCATTAAAATTCATCTTGTTCAATGTACATGTCCCTTCCAACACTGATGAGAGAAAGACACTTTAGACTAGTTTAACAAATGAAATTAGAACGTTGGTTGTAGTAAATATCCTACTGAAAGGAAGTTTCAATGTCATTCTGGACCCACAATCAATCTTCTTTAGTTTAGAAATGTTTATGAGACTTAACTTATTTTGGTGTGAGATCTATATTTTTCATTACCAAATTTTTATCTTGTTGTAATATACTAGTGGAAGTTCACCATTGGTAGTCTTTTGTTTTGTTCACTTATGTAGATATGTAGCTCTTTAATCTTGATCTTGATTTCATTTCAGGAGGTTCTTCAATTTTAGACTTCAAGGATTTCGTGGATGAATCTAGTTTTTGTGATTACCCATTGTGGGATAGCCATTTCAAAGAGAGGTGTGTGTTAATGTGGGAGACCATGATACCAAATTCTTCCACATGTCAACAAAAATGAATAGAATTTTAAATCATGTGAGGGAAGTCAAGTTGGAAGATGACAAGGTTTCTAGCTATTACAAAGTACTGAAACATGGGGAAATTAGATATGTCAAATTTCTCCTAACCCTTGATGGAGCACATGAGGTCATTGATTTTAAAGGAATTCTTGAAGAGGATTTAAAAAGAAAATGAAAACAATAGATAAACAAGAGAATAAAATGAAACCACAAAAATATAGAACACAATAATTTATCATGGTTCGACAATTTGCCTATGTCTACACTTGAAGAGAAGGGGAATCGTTTTATCAATCTCTTAAGTGTAGTTCTAAACATACAAAATTACAAATACAATAAACAGCAGCAAGTTGTTGGATAATTAAATACACACGAATAACTTCCAAGATGGAAAGTCAACAACCACCATTGGAGGGAAAATGGTTAGGATTTAGCTATCAAT
>MU223164.1:2161062-2214695 GCA_018584345.1 Thuja plicata
AGATAGATTTAGTAATGAAATCCAACAATCATCAAGTGAACAAAGAACCCAATACAATAAAGATTAGAAACCAACAACAAACAACATGAAAATTATGATTCCACCTCTTTTTGCATGTCTAATTGATATTGAAAGGTTGGTTTTCAAGCACTCTACCTCTTTTGACATGTCTAATTGATCTTATCATTGTGAAAAAATATGTAAAACTTTAGGTATCATAAAATTTATATTTACTTCAAAATAATAGAATATCTAAGTTTGGTTTATTGAATCAGGCATCATTATAATGGATGATGTCTCATAGGCCTTAAAATAATAATGGAAACCTTCATAATGTGGTGGGTAATTTCTTGTATAACTGCAGGTGGGTGAACTATTATCTCAAGGTGAAAAGGTTACAATCTACAATGGCCAAGTAAAAATCATATTGGATTTGTATCCTACATTACCAAACATCAAACTATTCACTAGGCCTTGTTGCTGATTCTCAATGATATTTGCAGGTGGATTTGATATGTGCAACGGTTGGAACAGAAGCATGAGTACAACAACTAAAGTATGTAGCAAACTTTTTCTTCATTTCACTATTCTTCTGGATTCCTTATTAAAATTAAATTATAAATAAACCTAGTAACACTGCAGTCCCTGCTCATTTGGAAACTAAAAACAAAACTACAACAGATGGGACAGATTGGAGGGGTTCAACTCAGCAACTAGAAGTGCCCTTTATTGCAACCAGTCAGAAACAAAGGGTTTTGTAAAATCTTACAAAAATCTTCAATTTGTGTGGATTCTCCTTGTAGGGAATATGGTAATTAGCATTTTAATTGCTTCAGTTAGAAAATAGAATAGAGTATAGAGTATATAAACCAGAGCTCATAATTTTTTTGTTTTCATTTTTTGAAGTGGGTATTTGTATGTGCGTGAATAGGCATCGGTGGATCAACCATGTGTAGGTTTGAATATGCTTAATATAGTCTCAAATTCTAGCTCGTTAAAGGACTGGTATGCAATCAAACTTCCATTCTTCTCTTTCTTAAGAAAATGGCCTACTACTAAATAAATGATTAAGGATGACGTGGTAAAGAAAGAAATATATTTTTTAGTTTACAATAGTGGGTGATTTATATATGTGTTTATAGATGGCTTATAGTAATATGGGTCTACCTTATATTCCTTGTGGGAGGCACTTAACTATGCTACAATTGAGGCGTACATATCTTACTTCTTGTGAGATTTAAACTTGTGACTTCTATTTCAAGAATATGAGGTTTATTTTCATAAATTCACTTAACTCATTTATGTTTCCAACACATTTTTATGTTTCCCATTTCAGGAGACCCAACTTCTAGAGGCCAAAATTTTTGATTCGGGAGTTTGATTGACAAATTGTTCAAAGCACCAACAAGATCATGATGTGCTCTATCAAGCTATAACCCACTATGCTGGTTATGACCACTTCTAGGTCCATCAGAGGCCTCTAAGGCCTTAAGAATTGACTTTAAAACTTTCAAAAGAAACTATCAAAAGTGCAAACTTTATATCTTTAAATCTAGAAATGATTCTTGCAATGAAAATTTACTAGCATTCTTATCTAGCCAATTCATAGCTTTGAGGAAAATCTTGGATCAATCCGTGCTCAAAATTAAACTTACTATAATAGTAGCCTTATGTAAATGTAAGGTTGAGACACAAATTTCCACATTAAAAAAGTGTCTAGGTCACTCTTTCTCTCATTTGATTTGGTTTAATTTTGACTGTCTTGATATATTGTCTTAGTTTCTTGGTGATCTCACAATTGTGTCCCATGTTTTGCTAAGTTGGATCAAATTGCTCAAGTTTTATTGTTATGTGTGTAATTTGGACTTCAACTTAATGTTTACCCCTAGATTGCGATCCTCTCAAGTATAATATTTAGTGATCAATGTTTAAGTGCTTTTTTGCATCGTTGTATATTCACTGGCATGAGATTGCATAAGTTATTATATGTGCTCTTCTGGAATCAGATGTTTTTCATTTTGTTTTGTTATTCATTTCATTGCATAGGACTATTGACTGTGAAACATGGCTCCCCTTCATTGGGCCTTCACGATACACATTGCAGACCCTCTTCCACCACTCTTCGCCCAAGTGTGATTCCTCCAAAACAAAGAAAAACAATGCGGTGATGTTGTCAAAAATTCAATAATGGACTCCTTGGCAACTAATGCTCAGAAATTTTAGGCTTGGAGTTTGATCCCTCACAACCTATAGGTAGAGATATAGATGGCCTAAAAAATAATAGCCAACCCTTTTTTTAAGGAGAATGAGTGTTATAAGTACATCACATATGCTCACTTTCTTTGCATAATGTTTCTCATTTCCATACTCTTGCAACTTTGAATTATCTCCCTCCATCTATAATGCAAATTATATTCATGTACGCCATTTATAGATATGTTGTCACAGTTGGGAGGACATTGGTTTGTCCCTTTATCCACTAGGAAAACCTCACACCTTTTCTCTGCACTCAACTAAGTTGTAAAATCCTTCTGAGTCTCTTCTTTTTTGGGAGTCTATGCATTTTATATCTACATAAAATTCTGACCAAATTTCAGACTTATGTTTTGTCTATTCTTCCATAATTTACATTCATGTCTACCAGGGAAGTCATATTCACAACGTCTGACCAAATTTATCTCTATTGTGCTTTGATAAAACTTGTAAGTAATATAAGTCTGATTATAATTGTGTGTACAATAGTTAAAATCTCTGGTGAAAGCAGAAGAAAACAAGAAGCCAAACAAACTCTTAAAAACTCTAAAGGGACACTAAAAAAATATAGGCGATGTCCAGCCGTTGGTAATTGCCAATGTTTGGATGTCGCATGTATAGAAAATACGTCGCACGTCTGTCATAATTGCAACACCCACAAACTATAACGACGACATGCTTAAGTTTTTAGATGGTGCAAACTGCGACGGTTAACACAAAAAATGCGACACCTAGGTGTCAAAATAGCAACATATAAAATGTAATAACAACATGATAAACATCATAGCTAGCTCGTATTGTGACACCTAGACGTCACATTTTTTGTGTTAACCGTAGCAATTACGATAGATGTGCGATGTATTTGCTATACATATGACGTCCAACTGTCGGCAATTGCCGACGGCTAGACATCACATGTATAGAAAATACGTCACATGTCTGTTGTAATTGTGACACCCACAAACTATAACGACAACATGCTAAAGTTTTTAGACTGTGCAAACTGTGATGGTTAACACAAAAAATGCGACGCCTAGGTGTCGTAATAGCGACAGGGAAAATATGTAACGACAGCATGATAAACATCATAGCTGGCTTGTATTGTGATGGTTAAGACCATCGCAATAACGATAGATGGTACAACCATTGGTGTTTCTGGCACCAAAATTACAACACTGGTCTCTGTTGCTTGGCCGACGGGACAGTGTCGAAAAAGTGACACATAGCCATTGAAAAATGGTCTCAAATGTTGTAGTGACAATAGGGAAGTCTCCATAATAGAGTCATCAAATAAGGAAACAAAAGAAGAAGTTCCTAGTTCATCTACATCGCCTAAGGGAAAATAAAAATAACTTAGCTCTTCCACATCAAATAAAGGAAAAGAAAAGGAGTCAAACTCTTCTACATTAGAAAAAGGGAAAGAGAAAGAGGATAAAACATCTCATTCTTTGAACATGGATACCATAATAAAGGATTTTGAGAATAAACTACAACTCAATGACAAGGGGTGGGAGATGATTCATTATCTATTACAAAACTAACACTTTCTCCTAGAGCTTATGGAATACCATCTACATCAACAGAATCAAAATCTCCTCAAATATATAATGAGAATTTTGTGAGAGTTAGCACATTGTCAAGAGATGAAGATAATGAAATTCTAAAATGGTTGTATAAAGATGAGGAGGAATCTAACAACAAAGTCCAAAATATAAGTATTGCCACACATCAATATGGGAAAGGATATACAAAAACAAGGAGTGGGTTATCTTGAAATAGGATATACAAAAATGCTTACCTCATTTCCATGAATAAATACTAAAATTGTTGTTATTCATTCCTATATTCCTACATGTATGGAGGAAAAAAGGTCAAATCATGGAAGGGAAGGAAATCAAATACAACCTTATATACCTATATTCTTAGAGAGCCAAAGTTTAGGGTATCCACTACAAGAAAATGGATCACTATAAGTTGAGGAATACTTTATCAAGGATGAACAAGATCCAATCTCTATGGATCATCTTGAGGAAGTTCATGTGATAAATCTTGATGATAAATTGTATGAATTAGATCATAACATAGTTAAGACCCTAACCCCAATTGACTTAGACCAAACCCATGATCCTTTACCATTGCTACATCCTGAACTCATAGATTGGGATCAAACTAAACCCGTTGAGATGGATACCTTTCCCAATTATTATTCTATAGCATTATATTGTAACGTGTTGAGCCAGTTTCCACCCATGAGTACTACCATGATGCAATGACTGAGGAGGATACCAAGTGTATTAGTTATAAAAATAATGAAACATATCAAAAACCTAGTGGTGAAAACCACAATGTGACAGTACTAGGTTTTGAAAAAGTAAAAGGAAAGGACAAATCTGAAGGTGAAAACCTCATTGAGGCATCTAAGGGTGAGAGACTTGATACACTCCTTAAGCACTAGTAGGAGAGGTCATATATTATTATTGAGTTGACATAAAATGTCAACATTGGAACAAAGAAGACACCAAAGATCATACACTTAGCAACATCCTTATTAGAGGAAGAGAGGAAACAATTCATAGACTTTTTCAAAGAGAAACATATTAATTTTCTTTGTCTTATGTTGATATGCATAGATTAGATCTGAATCTAATAATGCATTATCTCAACATTGCTCTAGGGGCTAAACTAGTAAAACAAAAGTTAAGAAAAATGCATCCACATATAGCATTACAGGTGAAGGAAGAATTGAAGAAGCTCTGAGATGTCAATTTTATTTGCTCTATAGCTTACACTAGGTGGATTTCTAACATTGTGAATTATCAAAACTAGACAAAAGCATCAGAGTTTACATTGATTTCAGATATCTTAACATAGCTTGTCTTAAAGATGATTTTCCATTACCAAACAAAAAAACTATGGATTTAATAGCGAGACACTCCATGTTCTCTCTTATTAATAGTTTTTTTTGGATACAATCAAATAAATATAGCACCTGAGGACCAAGAAAAAAAATCTTTTACTTGCGAATGGGGAACATTTTGTTGGAATGTCATGCCTTTTGGGTTGAAAAATGTTGAAGCTACATATCATAGGGAAATGACTACTATATTTCATGATATGGTGTATTCCTTTATGGAGGACTATGTTGATGACATATTGGCAAAATCATATACCAAATAAATTCATCTTGAAATCTTGGGTAAAATCTTTACACATCTAGAAAAATTCATGATCAGACCAAATCGCAAGGAATGTACCTTTGGTATTACTTCAGTAAATCTCTTAGGTTACTTTGTTTTAGTAAGAGGAATTGAGGTAGAACCAACTAAGGTAAAAGATATCATAGAAATAGGAGCTCCTAGAAACATCAATCAATTGAGATCACTACAGGGAAGGATGCAATCCATCAGAATATTTATAGCTCAATTAGTAGAAAAATGTCACTCATTCACACAATTACTCCACAAAGATACTTCCTTCAAATGGGATGAGAAATATGATGAAGCCTTTGATCTACTAAAGAAATATCTTATGAATACACCAATCTTGATGGCTCCAATAGAAGACAAACCATTTTTGTTATATATCTCAGCTATAGAAAACTCATTAGGAACAATTTTAGCGCAACAAGATGTAAAAGGAAAAGAAAGATCTATCTACTACATCAGTCAAACATTGGTAAAATATAAACTCAATTACACTTCCAACTATTTTTCTGCAAATTCTTTTCTACTATTTTTTCGTGAACGCTTCCATTTAATATTTTCCCCCATGTCACTTTTAAATTAAAAACAACTTTAAACTTACCAAGTTATTTTACAAAGAAGAAGACTCCCAATTTGCCTCTGGACATCCTTGACCTCAAGGAGGTGGCCCAGAAGATGAATCAACTTGAAGCTGAATTTGTGAATACTTTGAAGAACCTGGGTTAGTGTTGTTTCCTCCGTTGGTTCTATTGCATCCCTATGTTGGTTTTTGGTTCGCTTTTTGCTAGCTCTGGGTTGGGTTTTTTATGTGTGTCTTGTTATGTCTATCTTTTTGTCTCTCTGGTCTATCATATGTTAGCGGGATTTAATGTATTATCTATTGTAATCAAGTTGTAAAGGGTTTCAGGTCCCTTCAAAACCTATTTTTGCCTTAACAAAAAATATGGAATTTTAAATATTTGGAATATCTATAGTCCCTTATTAAATAAATTAAAATAATAAAAAATTAAAATATTTAATTTAACAATATAAATCAATAACTAATTGTTATTTAATTTAATAACTCCAAACTATATCAAATCTCATGATAAACATCAAAAACAACTCCACTGGTATTGCTAAAAATAACTAATTTTTTTGATGCTCATCACTAACTTACTAAAAATAGTAAGTATAGTAGAAGGTGTCTAAAAAAGATCTAGAAAAGGGTGTTATCCTCATTATACCCATACGAACAAACTAGCGACATCAAAATACTTCTTTGATCCTACTAGCACCAACCCAGAAAACCAACACCAACTCCAGTACAAGAGAACTTGAAAAATGGGGAAATTACACTTGGTAAAGCATAGATAATCACTTAAACGTAGGGGAATACACTCTGCTCTTTGTTACACATAATTATCCATACACTACAAATAAAAAATTTTAGTCTTTTTTTTTCTCAAGTTGCTTAGAAAACTATGAAATTTCCTTTATAATCTCCTCTTGGCAGATTTCCTGAGATACAATGCTTTTATTGGTTATGCTTTGCACTATTTATTTTTGGAAAAACCTCCTAGCATACAATACTTTGCTTGGTTATCCTTGGGTTGAATTGACTAGCAAAACACAACTTTCTAGACTGTTCAATTCTACTTTTCAATAATGCATCTCTCTCTCTCTCTACATGACCCATAGTAAGTTTAACCTTACTAGGCTATTATGGTAATTCCTTTTCATGTGAACAATTCTTTTATCTTGGTCTTGGATTGATGAGGACATAAGTCACCTGGGGGCTTGGTTTTTTCCCCATCTCTTTTACCTTGGTAAGTGTTCTTTCATATGATTTGATATACTTTACAAAGAGTAGGAGATAGGTTCATGCTCTCACTAAAGTGGGGGCTAAATTTAGTGTCCTAAATTGTATTCATATACAATTTTTTCCTCAATTAGGCCCCATTTTAGTGTTCCAAGGTTTTTGTGCTTGTTATGCTTGATCTAGTCTTGATTTTGCACATATTTCAAACATCCCCATATCAAATAGGGTCTCTAATCCAAATTTGGGCTCACCTTGGGTGGAAAATGGTGACATAGATGGTTAGGGGTGACTTGGAATCACCCATATCCATTGAGTCACCCTTGTCCCCGAGAATTGGCCCAAAACTTAAATTGGGTAATAGTTATTTGGTTTGAGTTGAATTCCTTGATCCTTGTTAGCCTCTTTCAAGATTTTTGCCCCAAAATAGCTAATAGGGGTATATAAATAATGACACCTCCCTCATTTATGTAAGCATGAATAAAACTCAAACATTTGATTCAGGTCAAGCAAGTATTCATAATCTCTCAAGAATTCAAGCAAGCATCAAGTTGAATTCAAGAGATCAAGCATTCAAGTCATAGAAGACAAGGATTAATTTGTAGATCTAAGAATTTGTAAAGGAATTCATGATCTTCCTATCCTAAGAGACAACATAAAGCATCTTCATGAGAATTTTGACATGAAGAATGTTCATGAATGTATAAGCATTTTATCAAACCTTTTCTATATATCGACATGCTTCCTTTCAATAATTTTCATTTCTATTTCAAGATTAATTCCTAAACTAGGGTTTGAATTATACAAATCCCTATCTCCACAGCTCTTTTTCCTCTTTTCTTGTGTACAGGAACATGTAGCACTCGTGCAAAAGAAACTACAAAATGATCAACTCAAGAGCTACAGTGTGCAAGTCATTTCATCAAAAAGTGTTCGAAAAAAGGTAAATTAGGTTTGCCCCATCCTAGACTACGGAAACTTTTACTCACCCTTGTCCTCCCATTTCAGCCCAAAATTTGGTTTATATGTCAATTAGTACTTTCTACTTCCCGGATCTAGACCCAAGATCGGTCTATCAGTCCATAGTCTTCTTTTACATGCAAGAAACCATATTTTCACTATATCTATCCTTAGATCTTATATTTATCAATTACATTTGCATATTCATAGGCCCCAATTAGAAAAGGATGGTTGCATCCACCAAGAGCTTCTCTTTGAGGCCTAGTAGATCATCTTCCTTCCAATGTAAGAAGAGATAGGCCTAAGCTTCCTAGTTTATCCCTCCAAGCTAGTGACCCCTATTTCGTTTCTTACAATGACATTAGTAGCTTATATTTTGGGGCTCATTGGAATTCATGGTGGTACAAATTTAGGTGAAATTGTACTTAGAGAGAAACCTAATAGCTTAATTATTCTTGTCTCTATGCTTGAGGGGAAGAATAGTTATTCAATAATTTTTTTTTCTAAAGATTCTCTTTTTCTTTGATGATTTACATATTTAATAAGTTGATGTCCTTTCTTGCATAGAATTATCCTTCATGTCATTACATGTGTGTTCTATGGTTAGGAATTATTCCTTGAAACAATACATATTTCATGAACCATATCTCCTTAGTGATAGAAAATATGTAATCCTTCAATAAGAGTCCACTTTTTCCTAGCAATAGGCAAAATGACTATTCTTGGTCTCCTTCCCCTTTTAAAGATGTCATCTTTATTAAATATATCCTCTATGTTTGGAGTTAGAAACCTTTAAGAAAATATCTCTTCCTCCTTTGATCAAGAATCCATCAAATGGACTGCTTTACAATTGTTGTCAAATATATCTTTTATAACTATATCTTCCTTGCTTCAAAGAACTTTGCCCTCTTTTACCTTGGCGATTATGTACATTGTTGGTTAAAGGATATCTACTTGGTGATAAAGGTGTGTAGCCTTTTTCATTACTCTTTCAACCTTAAGATATAAATATAGGGCTATGTTGACATCTTAAAGGAGGCATATATGTGTCCATCTTGTTTAAAATATTACAAGTTTTGCCTTACAAACACCATGCTTTGTTTGGTTTTCCTTACTAAAATGTTTCAGGATTTCATTACAAATATCAAGATTTATTTGGTTATCCTTATTCAAATAAGTTACTATTTCCTTTTGAACATCATGTTGTGTTTTGTTTATCCTTATTTAAATGTTGTAGCAATTCCTGATGAATAATGTCCTTTTTTTGTTATCCTTATTAAAAAATAGTATGATTTTCTTGGTTATCCTTATACATGTTTCAATATTTCCTTATGAACAATGTGCTTTTTTTAATTATCCTTATTCAAAATTTTCAAGATGAGTTGACAAGTATAACATAGCTCACTAGACCATTTGACTCTTCTTAACCTTTCATGGATCTCCTAGCATAAAACAACTTGTTGCTGCTCTCCATTAACCCATAACATAACACAATTTGCTAATATTGGATCATGGTATCTTCTCCCTTCAATTGGTGTATGTCCTTGTTCTTTCTATAAGTCCACTTGTGCTCTTGCACTAACATATCGAGAATAATATTAGTGGTTGAGACATTTTCATTATTGAGGTCTCTTCAACTATTTGAGTTGGAACCTTTTGTTTTAGTGCTAAATGCTTTTATGTTGTGCATGGGTTGATAGGTTCTTATGCTTGTGGGTTGATCATCCCTCAATGTTATCTTATCCCTAGCTTGTCTTTCTCTTAGATGCTATATCTCTTCATTTTTACTTTACCATGAGTATGATCACAAGATCATTATTCTTTTCCAAGAGAATATGTAAGTTCAAGGAGAAACAAACTACATTAAGGCATATTCAATTATGTTTCCATTATGATTTGAGGATGGAATTTATCATGTCATTACATCAACACATGCAAGAATTGTCCTAAGAACATTGCATCATCAATTGGAGGTATAATAATTTTAATTAAATATTTCCATTCAAGAATTTTAATTTAGTTTTCAATTCATCGTTGATCTTGATTGAGTCCCAACATGAGATTTGACAAAGGAAAACCCCTCCATTTTTCTCCTCTTGCATGCGAATTCAGGTTCAACTATAGTCTCCCAATAGAGACCAAAGATGGAAAAATGCTCAAGATTCAGAAATAGAGTGCTAGTTCAAGGCTTGTCATAAAACACCTCAACAAGGGTTCTTTTTAGTGTCATTTGTTATAATTTGAAGAACTCAACCACCAAGATCCACTGTATGCAAAATACATGTCACAAAAGCAAAGAATGGAGACAAAACTCACAAAGATCTAAAAGATGAAAATATTCATTCAGAGAGAAATGAGGGAAGTACAAAAGAAATAATAATTATAAAGAGATCAATCCTTATAAAGGAGACCGAACACCCAGAAGGTGGAGAAACCTAGGTTGCATGATAATAATTAATAAAGAATTAATTATTACATGCCTAAAGTTTAGCTTAAGTGAACTAGAGATAAAAAGTGACTTAATAATTAAATCAATAATGATTTAATTAATAAGTGAAAATACATTTGTACTCTAATGCCCCCCCTTAAGATAAACTTAGGTAGAAGCTAAAAAGCTAGAAACAACTACTAAAAGTGGGAAATGGGTCCCGACAACATGGCCTAATTAGGTACCCAAGTACAAAAAATCTTTGTAAAGAGGAGAAAGAGAGAAAACCCACTGGGAAAAACCCTTCTTTGAAAATATATGAAGTCTAGTGAAGGACTGAAGAAGCCTCCAAACTAGAGAATGTCCTAGAAAATAGGAACAAAGATCATGTAGAGAAGACTGTAATCTACATGAGTGCCCAAAAATGACACTGCTTGAATCAGGATCGTAAACAAGGAAAACATTAGAACTCGAAGATACACATGAAAAAAAACCAAAGTCTGAAGAGATGATCAAAAGAAGAACATGTAGAACACCTCTGAAGCATGAAACTGCAAACACTATCAAAGAATAATTGTTGGAACCTCCACTGAAAAAATAATCTGATTAAGTCGAGAAGACTATAATTTGTATGAGTGTCCTCAAATGGCACTACTCAAATCAGGATGGAAAAAAGGCAAACATCGGAAGTTGAAGATATAGATGAAAAAAAACAACATAGTCTGAAGCCTCCTAAATAGGAATGAAAGAAGAGTGTCCATATGGTAAATAATCCATCTCACTGAAATGTATATGTACCATCCACTACATCCGCCCAGTATATAGGAACAAAAACTGAAAAATATAGCTCACATCATCGAACCAAGAAATCATTAGAATCAATTGGATATACCACCCCGATAATGTTGATCAAGGAGAGGTATGACAGATACACTAAGTTAAACTGTCAATAATAACTGCATGGTGAATAATGTACAAGCACAATTAAAGGATGATGTCGAGGATAATCAATTGCTTGACACACATGAGGCTAATGTCGTGGAAGGAACACTCACTTGAAAAAGGTACATAAAACCCCCTTGTGGCACTTTATAATATAGTGTGAGTACAATCAGGCACAAAATGTGTGGAATCCCAAGCATGCATGATGACACTTTATCTCAGTGTGTTTGCAAAAAAAATGCTACAGAAAAAGATGTCTATAATGCTCAGGAATGAAAGAAAGCTGAATAACATAAGTAACAACTAACAACGAGTCATCCCATTCAAGGAAAATGATCCTAGGACCTAAAACATCCAAGATATCCACCAGAATACCAAATAGAATTTTTTTTTAATAAAATGTACTTGGAGTAGATTTTGGTTGTTAGAGCCATAAAATAAGATAGAGCACTGAACCAGCTTTTCGACGCCATGCGAAAGTCAAAAAATGGAGTCTGGATGAACAAGATATGGCTCCCAGGGTGCAAAAAGGAACCCTAACTTTGACTGGCAAAAACAATGGCAAGGCGACAAAATCAGAAAACCAAACCTAGAAAATTAGGCCGAGCTCAGAACTAGCTTTCTGGGGATATCTCGTTTGATAAAAATGCCTCTGTTTGCTCAAGATACGAGCAAAAAACCAAAGAGGGCTCCAAAAAAAGAACTCCAAGAAACCTCTGCTAAATCTAATGGAGCTCCACTACATCTGGCGGTGCAGCTAAATCTAGCGAAACTGCCAAAATTTTGGCCAAATTTGGTAGAGGTACCAAGAAGAAAAAAAACAATAAATTTTTTTGCCACCTTGAAAAATGTGCACAAAATTGGGTCGTACAAGAATGAAAATTGAGACATTTTTTTACCTCGAAAAGAATGCCAAGGTCATGTGTGCAAAAAAGAGGGCCCAAATTTCAACTGTGTCCAAATTGGATGAACCTTAAATAAAAATAGGGGTTTTTAGGCCTTCTGGACGCAACTGTGATGTATGTTTTGCCCAAAGTGCTCCGAAAAATAACTCCCTCCCAAATCCACCAAAATCTGAGACAAAAACATCTCGAAAACACATTTCTGAAGAACAATGCCAAATCTATCATGAAGATAATAGGGGCATGAAGATCTGGAGCTTTGATACCATATTGGAATTTGAAGAATTCAACCACCAAGATCCATTATATGCAAAATACCTATCACAAAAGCAAAGAATGGAGACAAAACCCACAAAGATCTGAAAGATGAAAATATTCATTTAGAGAGAGAAATGAGGAATTACAAAATAATTAATAATTACAAAGAGATCAATTGTTATAAAGGAGATCGAACACCCACAAGGTGGAGAAACCTAGGTTGCATGATAATAATTAATAAAGAATTAATTATTATATGCCTAAAGTTTAGCTTAAGTGAAGTAGAGATAAAAAGTGACTTCATAATTAAATAAATAATTATTTAATTAATACGTGAAAATACATTTTTACTCTAACACCAATGATCTCCTAGATCATGCTAAAATTTGATAGAGTTCCCATACAATGTTTATGGGTTCCAGATCTAGTTTTGTGCTTAAAAAATCACTCTATGGGAAAAGGGAAACCATAACCACTATTGTCCACCTAGTTTTAGCTTAGATTTTTGTGACAGGTTCCTCTTTGCATCCTCTTTATAGATTTAGATTGTTTCTTTGATTCTTTATTCTGCAATTATCTATTTATATTGTACATTATCAATTTCATACCTTCTAGTCCTAATACTCTTATTTAGTTTACATCTTTTCCATAGCTCACTTCCAACTCAATCAAAGAGTGTTGAATTCACCTTCTAATCAGATTTGAGTTTGATCCTAGGGGATACACTCTCCTTCTAATGTAATCATTGTAAAACTAATTTAGTTCATAGTTTGCATGAATAAAATAGTGAAGACCTATTTTCACATGTTACAAATATTAATCTGAACCAAAGATTGTGATTTAAACACGCTTAAAGAATTGAAGAATGTCAAATCCTTGTTGAGTAGTCACCTTGTGAATTGTTGCAAATAACTCTTGTTCCTACAATTAATTATTTGTGTTAATATAGACGATTGATTCATATAGATAATGAGATAAATTGATCACTACTTCATGTTTTATAAAGATCACAAGAATATTAGCACCTAAAGATCCTTATGATAAAAATACAATGAAATAGATAATTCAAATCATGGTGTATAGTTTCTAGGATAATGACGATATTAAAATTCTCACTATTCTAGAAGGTTTTATATACTTCAAATATTTGCAAAAATCAAATTAACATTATGCTCAATTTGGGAATGAATGATTTGATCTATAACATTAATAACAATATCTTGGTCATAATTAGGAGGGAACATGATTATAATGTTATTATAGTCATTAATACTATTATGGTTATGTTTATTAATGAGAGTGATGTTATCCCAATGCATTTTATCTATGTTATTGGCTATTTCTAATCAAGAATAGACTAATTCTTTTGTGGCTTAAGATTTGGTCAATAGTGTGCTGAAACATTGTGAGGAAATGTTTAAAACTTACTTGCATAATGAAGAGTGGGTGGGAGAAGGGTTCAAATAAAAAATTATCGATGAAGAGAGTACATTACCTCATGATGAATGTTTGATAGAACCCTAGCATGAATCCTTTCTAGAAGTGCATGCATCTATACATGTTCATGATGTGTGCAATGCACTTGGCACAATGAAAACATTAAATACAGATTTAGAGATATCCAATAAAGCTAATGAAACTCAAGTACAAAATATTGGCATAGTCAAAGATCATTTATAAATTTTTAGATGATAGGTGTTTCAAAAAACATGTATGATATCTTTGAATTACAACTAATAAAGATTATTCTTCATTTCGTTTTAGTGTTGGCTACACACATGGCTCTAGGTTTGACTACCAAACCAATCGTATGGAGAGATATGCTTATGATGATTTCAATCCTAGTTAAATGGGGAATGACTTATTCATAAAGGAAACCATTCATGAAGAGCGTAGTGAACACTTATTATCCAAACAAATTATTCAGGCCCTTTTCACATGGTATCTAGCTATGTTGTCACCTAAGGATGATGATGATACAAATTTGGTTGAATTTTCTTTTAATTATAAAGATGTACTTACTTCACCTCGAGAGTCATGCATAGAGAATGACACTAGAAAGGTGAAGTTGAAATGGATAATCTTGTATGCAAATAAGAAAACTTGATGCACAAACTAGAAATTGTTAATGGGCCAAATGGTGATGATGGTTTGAGTTTAAATAAGGAGGTTCATAAGAATAAGGGAAGCCATGAAATCACTACTAAAAGGTATGCTAAAGATTCTGGTTCAATTTTTCATAATAGTAACAATTTACTTTCTTTAAAAAAAAAAAATTGAATGGAAGAATTTTTTTGGGTGTCTATTGAAAATGAAGTGCAAACATTATCTAGATTGGATGAAATAAGAAGCCCTTTTGAAATACTCATCCTTATGACACCAAGAAACCAATATGAGAAAAGTGTTCCCCTTGCTGATTTTCAAAAGGCAAATAACATTATGAAGGTTATAAAATCATATTCTCTTGCACATGGATCATGACATAGATGCATCCACTAAGTTTGTATTAAGAATTTTTCTCGTGACTTGGAAATTAAAGGAGAGGTTAGTGATCTCACTATTGGGCTTGTTTCAATAAATATTTCTTCAGAAAGTGTCTACGAGGCATTTCTTAAAGAAAATAAATAGATATATGAGGTCAAATAACTTGGAGACTGGAAGAACAAAAAGAGGGCCAAGGAGATGAAGGAGATTTCTTGTATTCATGAGGAGTTTGAAATTGCACAATGTCCTAGAAAATAAATTAAAAAATAGGAGTTGAGATAGTAGGAGAATCAATTAAATTTTTTAATTGAGGATAGTCTTTTGTTTGTTGATAATCCTTTGTTTGAGGTCAATTTGAATGCAACTAAAGGTAATCCACTCTTTGAGTAGGATGATGGAGCTCTTTGTGATTCTAGCGATGATATTGGAATTGATCAATGGATTTGGCACCTAGGTGCAGTTACTAGTACTATGGTGTTGAGTCAATATTAGAGTTGTGGGCCAAATTTTAGTGATGTTACCATTACCCACTTTCCAAGAAATTTGCAATATGGGAATATAATTCATGACACATAGATGAGTTGGATTACTTTGTTGGACATTAGTTTATCACTTTATGGTTGAGGATGGTTGGTAGAGGTAATTTTTTCATATGCGACGACTCTTCAACTATTTCCATACCCATATCTCTTGTGATTTAATTGAGATTTAAGATTGATTAGCTAATCTTAGAGTTTATTTTGCTAACATAATCTATAGCAGTTCCTTGATAGTGATTGATCAACTTTGTTTCAAGGACCCCTTGCGGGGATTTGTTGAGACTTATATTTTTTGGTTGAGAATATTATATTTCTAGGCGCCAAGATAGTGTCTAATAGTGGGAATGAAAATATGGACTTCTCTAAGATGCATTTATAGGATATATCTCATGGTATTGATTTAAGCCCTCTTACATAGTTTAGTATGAGTTTTTATGATGCTTAGTTTTTGGTATTTCAAGAGAGGAGTGTAGTTAGGAAAAAATATATTCACCGTTATGATTAGATTATCACATCATTAGAAGCATGGCAGTTCCTTTCTAAGATTTATTTTCATTAAAGTTACTACCCTTACAAACCCAAACACACAAAAATAATAGAGAAAGAAACAAAAAATGCAAGAAAGAAAAACATGCTTTCAATTATCTCAATGAAAGGAAATTAAGTTACTACATCCATAAAATACCATCAACAACTACATGAGCTTTCTCATTACATAAATCTACAAGTGAGAGCCACCATTTGCATGATCAAACTACCCTATGCAACCCCTATTTCCCTTTTTATCTTGGGGAGTATAACTTCCCTAGTATATTTTGGAAGGTGTCACCTCTTTGATTTATGACCAAACACTTTTCTCTCCTTTCTATTGTCTTGGAATATGCCAAAAATATGCCCAAAATGAGTTTTGACATCGAACAAAATATTTTGAAAAATTTCAATTTTCCTCCCTAAAGTAGCGCAACTCATTTGAACCCTTTTTTTTTTTGAGATTGAAGATATTAAAGAGATCTACACCATGCTTTTCCCAACTCATTATTTGATTAGAGATTCATTAAGGTACCATATGATCATTTAAAGGTTCAAAATTCAAGTTAAATAACTTATTATTATTTTTGGACCTTGAAACATTAATATCTCCCAAATGATACATGATATTGACATGATTCTTTCACCATTCATTCCTTTTTTTCATTTTTCTCTTTAGGGTTAGTTTTTAGGTTCAAGTATGCACAAATGAAAACTTACTAAAAATAGTAACAAGCTACCATTTTTAGCCCTTATTGAAAAGGAAAGAATATTTTTGGGTGATGCAAGATTTCTCTTACAACTTGGATGCTTCTGCATTAGATTTGGAACCCTAGGAATATAATTTTTGCAGTTCAACATTTGACGGGAGTGATAGAATCAATGTTACATTTTTGGAGTTTACTTCCATGGTGAATCAATTTGGTTCTTTTGAAGAGAAATTCTAAGGAGTTGAATGATTTTATGTGATGAACTATAACTGATTGAATGTTTGAAGATGATAAGTTGATGATCACCGAGCTGCAAAAGTGAATGCAAGACATTAAATCTGTTAATGCATTTTATTTTCATTAATGTCAACTTGATATGGTCTGATTATTCATACACATAGTGGTCATAACCTTGAAGAGATAAAGAGACAAATTTTATGTGGTCGGTAAAACTTAAAAGGTTTGTATACACCGAGTGACAGTGAACATTGAGTGACAGTGAACACCGAGCAGTTCACAATGTATACCGAGCACTGCAGTAATCGAGCAAGTGTTACCGAGCAAGAGCTATTTATTGAGCATAACTGAAGTTAATGACTGAGCTAACTGAAGTTGATGACCGAGCAGAACTGGAGTTAAAGAACGAAAAAATTACTTAGCTGGTAGAGCTATATTTAGGGATTGACTGATTGATTGTTTTATTATCAATGACCAGTTAAGCTAAAGCAATGAAGGAGATTTAAAGCACATTTTATTCACAGTTATCAAGGAGAGAGATTTATAGAATAAAACTAAAGGAGAGCTTTACGGGATAAAGCAAAGCATGGTGATTTTACGGATCAAGAAGGGATCTACGACAAAAAAAAGAGATTGAGTAGCTAATCATGTCAATATAAAGAGACAAGGAATTCATTATCAAAGAGAGGAATGTTGAGTATAATTTGTGTCAAGACATAATTCTTCATGCGGATATGATCGTACAGGTTGAAGAATAGAGCCAAGGAATTTTGCAGACACTGAGCAATAAAGGACAGAGCATTCACCAAGCAGAAGAAAGAATGAAAGCAAAGGAAGTGAAGTGTATATTGATCAGAGAGGTATTATAGAGCTAACAATAGATCTGAATATTTGCAAATCAAAGTTGTATTTTGAACAGATCATTTACTGTATCAGTTTAACCATTGATTCAAAAAATCTCTTAACCGAGTGGGATTTAACAGTCCTTATTGTATTGAGATACTCAAGAGTATCAAAAGATTTTCCTGTTGACATCATAGTGAATGCTAGGTCAAAAGACAAACTATTGGTTTTAAATCCTCTAACAAGGTTGCAGTTAACAGTGTGTATTGTAACTTTTAACAAGGTTGGCTCTTCACCGAGCTCACTTCAGAAGAGTGAAAATATTTCAGGTTACCGGTCACAGGTGGTTTTTCCCATATTGGGTTTCCATGTTAAAAATCTGTGTCAAATGTGTATATGTTTCATTGCATTGATATATTTTTTACACATTACTAAAATTGGATTGGTTGGTTAACTCTAAGTTTATTTGTTGCTACTCGGTAAAGTCTAGAAAAGATAAATAGTATATCTTACTGAGTAGTTTATATTTGTTAAAGTTATTTATGGCATACATCTTGATAAAATTGGGAATGTAAGATAACTGAGGGTATTATATTTAAGAGATATTTTTTGGGTTGAATTTTTGGAGTATTATTAAGACCACTGATTCACCCCCCCCNTATTATTAAGACCACTGATTCCCCCCCCCCCCCCCACTCAGTTATTCTAACATTTATGTAGTTTCATAAGTTTTGTTTTACAGGTGTCCAACAAGACAATGCTTTGAGTAGATGGAGCTTCAAATATCCTAGGTTAAATTGGGACCCTAGGATCATGCTTGGTTTTAGTCTAGATTAGTCTGATGATTTTAGGGTTGTATTACCATTACTTGAGTATAAGTAATCTTTGAGAAGGGAAGATTGTGATGGACCCCCATTTTTGTGTTCTCTAGTAGTATAATTGTTGCTAACATTTTGGGTTTGTGTCAACATGATCAAAGGGTGATTTGATGGTACTAATGAACTCAAATAGTTTAGTGGAGTTGCACACAACTTTTAGACATTATTTACAACTTCCAATTTGGGCTCCAAGATTCTTAGAGGGAGTATCTACTTTTAGTAAGTCACCTTATTGGTTCCATTTATCATCTTTTATCATTAGTATCACATTTATGTAGTTGGATTTCAAATGTGATATAGTTTGATGATTATTGCTAATTGGGTGTATTATTGAGCTATAGTTAATTAATTTTACTAAGTTTATCATTTTAATTAATTTAAATTATTGGGCACCACAATACTATAACTCGTTGGAAAAAGAATACAGATATTTAAATGATGAAATGCTAAAAAGTAACTTTTACTGTTTGAAAGGTGTAAAAATAAAATAAATCACTTTTCAAAGTTATACAACTTAATAAATTAATAAAGAAATTTTGTAATGGTCTTTTTGGAAAGTTCCCCAAAAGGCTTATAAACAAGAGGTTTCAAAGCTCATTTTGTATGTTGAAGTTTATACTATAATTATAATTGAGACCCTTGTGGCTCTAGATATTAACCTTCGATTCACCTCAGCCTCTAGATGATGTAATCCTTCTAGGGAATGTTAGTTTTGGCAGTGAAAGATTCCCCCCTAGCTATTAATTTGGAAAATTCACTCAAGTTTTGCATCTGCACTTCAATGGTTAGGGTAGAAATTTATAAAGTCTCTATGATTGTTAATCTTCAAAGAGTTTTGGAGGATCAAAAGAAGCTATAATAATGCATAGAAAGTGTTAGAAAAATACAAAAAATGAAATGAAATACAAGAATGAATCCAAGAGAGTGAAGCAAGGAAATGTATTACCAATGGATGAATATTGAAACAAGAACAATCAACAATAGCAATGAGAAGCTCCAAGCTCAACACCAAGACAATGTTTTTGAAAGGGGAAAACTAAGAAAAACCCCTTGTGCATAAATATGAATGAGGCAAGAAGCCTAGAGAGAGAGAGAGAGCAATAGCTCATTACAATATTGCAAGAATGAGAATGAGAGAAGAGAGAAGAAATCTAACTTGTGAGAACCAAGTGAGAACCCTAAGAAGTGTGTGAGAACCATCTCTTAAGTAGAGATGAGTGGAGGAGTTTGCATGTAACTCCCATACTCTATGTGTGCCACATTCACATTTGGTGTGTGCCATGTGTAGGAATCCTCTTAAGGAGGAATATCTAAATTCCTTATTAAAGGAATTACAAATAATATGACATGTCCTTGGTATATCTTTTAATTACATAGTTACCAAGGAAAGATTAATTCTAACAACCCCCTTTAATCTTTACTCGGAGAGATGAGAGCAATAGGTATCACACTCAAATGTTTACAATGATTTTGAGATGCTTCTTTTGAAAGAGTCTTCAGTAGATTGTTGACAACTTGATCATCATGTATTTCTTCAACTGGATTGATGGAGCTTGAATGGTATATAGGAATGTTTTCTAAGTGGATAGCACTTTGACAATACAAAGATGTAATTTCTTGCGGAGGGGGGCCCAAATCTTCAAGTGACCATTGAGATTCTTGAGATGCATTTATGCATTCTGTTTATTCACATCCAGTAAAAAATAGAGGTGGAGCATGATCAACACCTAAGCCTGCAATAAGGCAAGAAACACTAGTAGAGTGCCCATCATTGTGATCGCCTAGTGCTGAATCAGTAACACTTTGGAAAGTAAAACCATATTGTGAATCATTAGTCATATAATCAGGAATGCAATCTTTAGTTTCATAAAACAAATCTGTAACGTATTCATCATAATATGAAACATAAAGAGGAGGAGAGATACCATCATTAACCTCCAAAAAAATCATAGGATTAGTACCATCAGTATGAATTTCATCTTGAGTAATGCACATATCTTGCAAAGTAACATTAAGAAAGTTAGAGATAATTTCCTCTTCTTGTTCAAGAATATCATCAACGTGAGAGCAAGGATCATCAAATTGCATTGCATCATAAGGAGAGAGCATATAATCATTTTGAGTAGTAAGATAGTAATCAAGAGGGTTATTCCAAGAGTAGCCTTCATCATAATATTCATCCCAAATAGTAGTATCATCATAGTGAGAATTAGACATCCCATAACGAATAGCAAAAGCTTGACGAGTGTTATGATTATGAAAATTTTGAGTACTCGGATTAGATGACTTCTCATGTTTAAGTTTCTTAAAACAAGTATTGATCACATGACCATCTTTCCCACAATAATTACAATGAGGTCTGTTAGAACTGTTATGATAACCACTATTATGATTATGATTATTTGATTTATTATTATGAGATCTAGACATGAAAGCATGGTCATTAGATTTGATTGAGCCAAATTGAATTAACTTAGCCTCTTCTTGACGTAAAAGTTGTTGAAAGATAGCATAAGTGAATTGAGATGCTAACAAAGGAAGAGATAATTGAGAATGTATATTAGTTATAAATTGCTAAAATTCCCTAGGAAGGCATTTTTTTAAAATGATATGAATTAATCGAATTTCAGATAAAGTAACTCCTAAACCAGTTAATTGACTTTGAAGCGAATCAAACTTAAGTAAAAACTCATCAATAGTTGAGAAATCCGTATACCTGAGATCCTCCAATTGATCTTGGAGTTGAATCTTTCGAGATTCAGTTGCATTGTTGAAGGTGTTTTTCAAAATAGTCCATGCTGCATGTGCTTAAGTACAGTGGGCAATTAATACATATAAATATGGATGTAAAGAAATGCCTATAAGGCCTAAAGCCTCGTCATTTTTCTCATTCCAAGCATCAATATCTACTTTAGAGGCATTAGTAGTGGGAATAGAAGTCACACTAGTCGCCACATCAAGAATATGTTTAAAGTGAAAAATAAAGGTTATATGAGGCTTCCAAGCGTGATAATTGGAACTTGTTAATTTAATTTCTGGAATTAACATTGTGTTGTCTGACTTTCAGTCACCCTTTTTTTTGGTATTATTGGGTCATATGGTCATGTCAAGTCAGTCTGGTTAGTCTGAGTCTAGGTCTAAGTCTTTCTTAGGTAGGCTATCTTTGTCGGGTTTCCCTGTCATTGCCTTTCCTTCTCTTAGCCGGGCGGGTTGTCCTGAGGTCTCATTATTTTGGGTAGGTTGTAGATCCTAACCCGGCAAAGATTTGTGCTCTAATCGATGTTCTTTCTTAGGCAAAGATCGAAGACTGGTATGGATCGATTCTACAGGTCTCAACGATCCTAATGCAACAAACGGCGAGCAATTTGGTTAAGAAATGAGTGAGAACGAGTTCGGCGAGATTTCAGAAATCATCTTCTCCATGGCGGAATTCTACCTAAGAAGGTAATTTTTTGCAAAGGCAGAAAAGAAGAAATTTGCCTTTTGTGGGTTTCGCACCCCTCAAGTGATTTTTTGCAAAGAATAACTTTTCCTTTTGCGGGTTTCGCACCTCTCAAGTGATTTTCCGCAAAGAAGAACTTTGCCTTTTGCGGGTTTCACACCTCTCAAGTGATTTTCTGCAAGCTTGGTTATAATAAGGTGGGCCCAATTTATTAAAAAGGAATATCATGTCATTGTTTTAAGAGATCAAATAAGGCATGTGCTTTAAGTTAAGTAGCCCGCGCACTTAAAAATGACGTGCGAAAAGACAGGTAGTGGCTTCTCCATATTGCGGGTTTCACACCTCTTTTCCCATTTTCCACAATGGAGAAGCTCTTTTCCAATTTTCTGCCAAGGAGAAGCTTCAATCTCATTTTCCGCGAGGAGAATCTCTTTTCCCATTTTCCGCAATGGAGAAGCTCTTTTCCAATTTTCCGCCAAGGAGAAGCTTCAGTCTCATTTTCCGCGAAGAGAAGCCAAGTTGCAAATTTATGCCAGGAGAAGCTCTTTTCCCATTTTCCGCAATGGAGAAGCAGATTTGGTATTTTCCGCCGGCTGATATATCCATGGTTTCAAAGTCTTTTAAGATTTTGATCACATGGGGCATTTTCAAATCATTCAAAGAGTAAATGATGTTTTGACTCTGTGGCACAATGGATTCAGCTCGATAATGCTGGTTGGAGATGAAGAGTTTCAGATTCTATAGTGACTGTTCGAGTTCTCAGATGTGAAAAGTCTTTTTCTTTGCATTTTGTCTCTTTGTATTCGAAGAAGAGGGAAGGTCATTGGCTCTTAGAAGCCTAATGTATTGTAAACTCTATAAATTCTGTAAAGAATTTAGTAGGGGGGTCGACAAACTTGTTAATGAAGCAGAAGTGATTCTATTTACAAAGGCTTTGTCTCATGTTTGTTGCGCCATTTTAGTGAATCATTTGCATTTTGAATAGATAGAACAGTCATATGTGAAGCCGCAGTTGCATGTTGGATTCTATTTCATGTCTGTGATTGCAGTGAGAGTAATTCTATTTGCTTGTCACGTGTGATTCTTCTCCTATTCATTCAGTAATTTAGGTGCATCATAATAGAAAGTACAATTGTATGTGGAATTGTAATTCCTGCTTGGATTCTATTTCATGTTAGAAGTTGCAGCCTAAGAAATTCTATTTGCTGTCTATGTACGATTCTACCTCTGTTCTCCTCAGTAGAATATGCATTTCTAGAATAGGTAGATTAGATTGGAATATAGATTAAACTTTATCCTTGCCTAAATTGTTTGTGTCTACAAGCAATTTGGTTAAAACTCGTAAGGAATAAACCTGATGATCAATAAAAACATATTCATTGCATATCAAACACAATCAGGGAGCTGTACGGCCTGTCAATTCAGAGGGCAGTGATAGATAACATACACTGACCCATTTGTTGGTGACATCCTTTTGTTCTCTCACCTTGGGTACTAAAAGAGTCAGAGATTACAAATCTAATGGGAGGACAAACTGTTAACCAACACATTGACATAATGAATTAAAGTAAACTTAAATACAAGATGAAGAAGACAAAAATGTATCTAAAAAATTAGTTTAACGCAAATAGTATATACCAATATTCCAGAAATTTTAAATATTAAAAAAATTAATTTTTTTTGTTAAAGTGATGAAACAAAATTTAATAGCAATTAAATAATGAATTAGCTATTGAATAATGATTATATTGATTAAATATAAATGGGTTTAAGATGAATTTAGAAAATATGAAGAGAGTGAAAATGTAAACTAATTTAACTTTTTTTGTTAATTAAATTAAAATTAATATTAAGAATTAAATTATAATTTGTTTAAAAAATAAACTTTGAGAATTAAAAAATGACACAAATATGAATAATATTGATAATCTGCAATGTAAAACAAAGTTAGAATGATGCTAATGATAACCAATAGAAGAAATGATGAACAAATACTACAATAACCAGAATAAAAATCAGATTCCTCCTGCAAAAGAGGTTAGAATAATGAATGCTAAATAATAATTGTATATCTAGAGATAAATAATGATAACCTGCAAAGAAACGAAGTTATAATGATGTTAAAGATAGAAGAAATGATGAAAAACCAGTCAACAATAGAATATATTAAAAAATAGGTAATGTGCAGCTATGAAATGAAAATAAAAAAAGATATAAGAAAATGGAAGGAGAGCCTCTAATTATATGACTCCAGGCACACAAATTACTTTGAATGAAAAGAATGCAACATATAACTCTTGCGCAGGAAAGAGAAGAGAGAATCTTTACAACTTATAAAGTTGCACAAGGGAGAAACAAATGTTTAAAAGTATACAAAACTTCTCTGATAAATGTGGAGTTGCGAGAGGGGATAGAATGTTGCACTAACTAAGAAAGCTGCTCCAACTTAGAAAGCTGCGCAAAGAGAGATAAGACAAAAAGATATGTTTTACTCCTCTTGATATATTTGCTGCATGGAAGAGAGAGCGCAGCAAGGGAATGAGGAGATGTAAGGTTTAAATAGTTTTTGATATATAAAAGAAACTGCACAACGAACAAACCAATATAAAGCTGTGCTAAACCAATAACATTAAATCAATTAAAAGTTACATTAAAATCAGCATTCATGCTATTATGATTCTAACCAAAAGTTGCGCTGGAAAGAGGTAAAAATACTAAGAAAGAGGTGCAAAGATGAAGATAAATGTTATATTTAATATAAACAAGAGTTTCTTCTCAATATAATAGAGGTATTTGATTTAAACTAACTAGTGCTAACTGCTGCTAAAATAAATAATGAAAAATAGTAAATATAAGCTGATTGATGAAGTTGTTCAGAAAAAACACAGACAAATTACGGGGGGCATAACTTTTAAATGCACCAACGTGGATTTTTCCAAATTTTGGATATGTTTTACAAAACCCAATTATCTAAAACTCCACCGAAGCGATTATCAGATTATGTATAGTTTAAAAGTTATGAATGATTGAGTGTGGGTCTATAAAATTGTCTTCAAAATGACAGTCAGAGAAATGTTTAAATGGTTGCATAAAAGGAAAAATATAAAAAATAGAGATTAAAAAATAGAGATATATAACCCTGCAGATAAATATGGTTGAATAACCTGCAAAGTGTTAGAAAGATAGATTTTTGAGAATAAAATACAAAGATATATGGAAATAACAGAGATGATCCTGCACCAAATGTTAGAGAAATAAATTAAGAAATTGATTTAAAGATAAATTACAGAACATGCAAATTTGAAATCTTCCCTTGCAGTTGCCCGACAGAGGGAAAAACTAGAAAAAATAAACTGGGTTTGGCGGTAAACCGTCCAAACCCAAAAAAATTTCAAAAAGAAAACCTGCAATAAAATTTAGACCATGAAAACCTGCAAACACTCAAACAAGGATTGTTAGTGGCTCTAACACCATGTTGGAAAACTACAAAAAATGAAATGAAATACAATAATGAATCCAAGAGAGTGAAGCAAGGAAATGTATTACCAATGGATGAATGTTGAAACAAGAACAATCAAAAATAGCAATGAGAAGCTCCAAACTCAACACCAAGACAATGTTTTTGAAAGGGGGGAACTAAGAAAAACCGCTTGTGCATAAATATGAATGAGGAAAGAAGCCAAGAGAGAGAGAGAGAGAGAGCTCATTACAATATTGCAAGAATGAGAATGAGAGAAGAGAGAAGAAATCTAACTTGTGAGAACCAACTTAAAACCAAGTGAGAACCCTAGAACCCTAAGAAGTGTGTGAGAACCATCTCTTAAGTAGAGATGAGTGGAGGAGTTTGCATGTAACTCCCATACTCTATGTGTGCCACATTCACATTTGGTGTGTGCCATGTGTAGGAATCCTCTTAAGGAGGAATATCTAAATTCCTTATTAAAGGAATTACAACTAATATGACATGTCCTTGGTATGTCTTTTAATTACATAGTTACCAAGGAAAAGTTAATTCTAACAAAAAGCAATGGTAGACCCTTAAATTTGTTTTTGGAGGTGTTGAAGGGTTGAGTATCTTGTAGGAGAAATCTACATTTCTCAATAATCATTATACATATTAATGATAGCATATTTATTGCAATTTGGCTACCTCAAGAGGTTAGCCTTTACATATATGTTTATTTATATGTAGAGTCCATTTGTAGTAACTTATTGAGCATAAATTAGTGTGTAATCATAACTTCCAGTCATAATTTTTATTGTGTTCAATCAGTCCTGCATAATGGTCTAATTATTATATGTCAGTGTTGATTCTTAAATTCATGACCTTGCAACTAAATGTCAAACAATCAACATATCCTATCATTGGTACAATTTTTAAATTTATTATCAACGTACAAGAATTTTTTTTAACAAAATAACTCAGATTCGAAAGGTGACAATTTTAGATAAAATTAATAGGGGTTTTATAATCATTGTACTCATGGGCATGACATTAAGCAATGAATGTATATTAGGAATAAAATTCAAGACCTCATTGATTCTAATGCAATCTAGGTGATAAGTGTCAATGGAAAAGGGAAAAAATCTATAGCTCCTCCTAACAAGAATATGTAAATACACTAATCCTTTTCCATCTCATTTATATAACCTTGAAGAACCTTGTATATAAGTAGTATGTTTTGATCCCGAGCATAGATGAGAAAATTGCAAACATGCTCAATGTGATAGATTCTTGCTATTGGAAATCCAAACCTAAACTTTACATTAACTTTGTCCACATTGATTCTCTTGTGCATACGCCTGATGGACCCTTGTGCATTATCACTATAATTAATGATAAAACCATATAAAAAGTACTCATTAACCACGTTTTCATGATGAATGTTATTATATAAAAGTTCATCTATATGCATGAATTACACCAAGATGTACATGAAAAATTACAAATCTTGGCTAGGATACATTATAGTTCCACCTATCTTACCCTTGGTTCAAAAACCCTTCATGTCTAGGTTGGAATCAAACTCCTAGAATTATCCTTTGCATAATTCTTACCTCAAGTTAATATCATGTGAAGTCAAGTCACCCTTGGCTCACTTCCATCAGAGAGGTCCCTTATGTAACCCATAATTTTTTAAATTTTTTGATTGAAGGCAATGTATTTATTATTAATGATAGTTTATTTAAATCCTCATCTCACTAGGGAGCCTTGTAACTCAATTACCTCTAGTCTTGTTTATCTAAACCCCCAATGGCTCATCAATGAATCTTAATCCTAGATCCCACCATAACTTCAAAGCTAGTAAGATTGACCAATTATCCACCTCTATTTCCTTGGGTCCCATTCTCACTACTAACCTTAAATACCCTTCATCTTATGTGCCTACACCAAGAGTTACCCATATCCCGTAGAAAATGAATTAAGCACAACTTGAAGATGGAATCCTTCCATATCCTGGAAATTATAATGTTTATGTTGCGGTTCCACCTCCATTATCCTATGTATACCACAAGGGAAATGTCTGACACAACCTAGACCTCATTTTCATACTTTGAAGATTGTTTTTTGTTTCTCTTGTCAAAATCTAGAGGAAAAATAATATTTTGCAAAAAGACCCCTCCTCCCATTGTTTCCCAACCTTCATTGACTCTTTTATTTCCTCTTATTTGAAGAAACCTTATCAACATTAGGTGACACCCCAGTTTCTCCTCCACAAGATCCCTACATAATATATGAAATTATAACATCAAAAAACACATGAGATAATCTTTTGATGTGCCTTGTTAGATTGCTGAAACAAATAAACCTTCTCTTGATAATCCTTCTCCTATATAGATGGACATTGGATCTCAATCAACCTCACCTTCCATCCTTGAGCCTACCTCTCCTAAGCTTGAGCCCTACCTTTCCCAATTAGGCCAATAGTTTAAGTGCTCGCTTATGTAAATATACAAATACACACAAATATACAAATACACATGTATTACATTATTTATGACATTATAGATTTTTTTGTAGAAATGTACACATAAATTATGTCAATATTCAAATTTCATGGTCTCACCATAAAAACTAATGTAATAAATATGGTGTTTTTTCACTGGGATTACAAATTTTTAGAGGAATTTGTTTATTTTTACTACTATTAATGTTTGATAATGGTACAAATTTAGTTAACATTAAGGTTACTATTCAAAAGGAGAAGAGATCATATAGAAGGTGGAGAGTAATAGTGGCATATGAAGTGAAATTCAATTATATAGAATTTAAAAACGGCGATGCCCCTACAATCAAAAAATAAGATGTTAAAAGTGTAACCCTCCACGACATGACCCAACTCTTCAACCAATGATTGAGATGACCTTATGAGATGATGTAAAACTAACACCTATAAAGGGTTGCACTAGTGATTGGAAAAATTAAGATGTTGAAACTAAAATTACAAATGTAGAGGGACAAACAATTTCACATAATCTCCATGACAAAGAAGTGGGAAATATGTCCTAATTGTTTGCCTAAGGTGTTGTACACCTTACATTATATTTATAATGTATTACTTCATTATTATGTATGCTACACCTAGGGGAACCTAGATGAACGTCCATCACTAAGAGATAACATTCTTTGTATCCTATCTATTTAACATTGGGGAAGATATTTAACTAAATGAAAAATTAGTACCCAATGTTAACAAAGGGGTAAATGGTATTGTATCCACATGGTTTTACTTTTCCACTAGTATTTTGTGTGAGCTTATTTCTATAAATATAAAGCACATGTTAATAGTTTGGGTTGGGTAGTTAAGTGGATTTTTATTATTGAGTCTTTCCAAGGAGTGCATATTTGAATCATGACATGAGATGTGTGGATTCATGCTTGACACATGGAGGATGCATGTGAGAGACTTGATGTTTCAAGAACATTCATTATAAATTTATAAGTGCTTTGTATTGCTTTATAGTTGAATAATACATGGAGTATGGATATTATTGGAGACCGGATTTTCCCCTCATGATTATTTTCTCATGTTACATCTTGTGTTATATTGTGGCTTGTCTATTTGATCTATGCATGATGGTGTTTATTTAAAAAAAATTTCAAGCTTGTCTCTCATGGGTTATGTAGGAAATAAATTTAATATAACTAGATTTGGAGTGTTGTTTCCTAACAAGTGGTATTAGAGCTTTAATAGTTGCTTTGGAGGTATAACCCTAGCTTGAGTGGATAAGGTGCAAAGTTGAAGCCATAGCTATGTATTAAAGATTGAAACATTACAAGGTATGGAACACACTTATAGGTTATTTTATTTTAGATCAAAGAGTTTTGGGTTTATTGAGATAATGTGTTTTTTACAAACTAAGGGTCTACAAATTGTAGGTAAAATGGGTTCTTTGGATATGCATTTATTAGCAAACGGTTTTGTCACTATGCTTTCCTTATAAATTTTCCCAATGGACAACAACAAAAACTTGTAACATTGGATAGCCCATCATTGAAGGATGATCCTCCTCTACTTCCAACAGTGTGAACTCCCCCAAATGTTGAATTTTTGTATGTATTTTCCAATGGTTCCTCCTCTCCAAGGAATACATACTTGTAATAATAATAAAATATAAATAATTATTAGTAGCTCAAAGACTAATAATATTTTTTGTAAAAAAAATATAGAAAAGTGAAAAAGATACTTGCAAATAAAAAAATAGAAGATATATTTAGTGCAAAGATTATTAGTGTTCTTCCAAATTTGCAAATAAATAATCTAAAATATGATTCCACAAAGACTATTAATATTCCTCTAAATGATGATAAAAAGATCACTTTCATTTCCATAGCACAAAGATTGTTGAAAGAAATAAATTCATGAGGAAGAAACATATTTATTTCTTATCAACAAAATATCATTTTCACCAATTCTTCACTTGTGAATAGAAATCTTGAAATTTGGTTACAAATTTTATGTAGAGGGAAGAAACCCCCTTTACAATAAAATAATCTCTTTTATAAAGAACTTACCCTAGTCAAGTAGTTGGGTAAATACCTATAACTATCTTTTGAATATTGATTTTCTCACGAATATTTTTTTTTTCACTTTTACAGGAATTTTCCAATGATAATTAATTCTTAAATAATCAATTCATTTGATATGTAAAAGTTTAATTACTTAGCACAATAAAATGAACTTTAATTCTTTAAAAGAATTAAATATAATGCAAAATAATTTATAACTTTCTACACAATGTCCCCTCATCAAAGAAAAATCATAAAAAATTTAAGGTCGCCCTTTTCCAGTTCTTTTAATCATCCAATGAGAGATTATCCTCAACTTATTCAATTTATAGGGTAACAACATTTAAATGAGGGTTTTGGGTGGGAGTTTTAAAAAATAACCTCCTATGTAAAAATGGACCTTGCTATTGGATCTAGGTTGGACAAGACATGAATTTTGGTAGATATTTTGACCCCTTTTGAAAAATTTGAGAAAAAACCCAGGTTGGGTCGTATGATTATACAGTTTGAGATGCTTGCAAAAAAAATATTTTTTTTAAACTTGTTGGAGAAAATTATAGTCCAATTTTATTTTAAAACAAATGTATAGTGGTTGGAGGGTTTTTTGAAAAGAAATAAAAATGAAAATTGGGGAGGAAGGTAGTCCCCCTTCGTCCTCCTTGTACCTTGAAGGGACAAGATAGTTCTGATGTTAGCAAAGGTTAACAACTCCTTGCCCTTGCTAGAGGCTTTGGGACAACAAGGATTGGACCACTAGTGATTGGCTCTCCTGATGCTTTAGCCTTCCCTACCATCAGCGTAACACTCTCGCATAAATTTAATCTTCTATTAAATTTGTATGTGTTGTGTTAAATAGTTTTTTATGCAATGTGAATAATGTCAAAATGTATTTTTTAATAAAATCCACCGCTTGAAATATTTAAAAGCGACAAAAATTTAAAAACAAAATTTTGTGGCAATATTTACAAGGGGATGGATCCGTTCCCCCCTCTAGACCCCCTCAACACTCTTTACAAAAAATTTTAAAAAATAAAATTAAGGAAATTTGCAAAGGTTTTTAAAGTCCATGTATGCCCATGTAGTGAAATTGACTAGTTTTGCAAATGGGCATAACTTTCACCCTAAGTGTTAGGTTTTCAACTTCTTAAAGTTGTTGGAAAGCTAGTTCTAAGCAATATATGGTGTTGTAGGTTTTGTTCCTTGATTTTTCTATTTTGATATGTTTTGTGGGGGTGTAGAAGTTATATGTTCTATTTTTTCATGATTTTGGTCAAAATTTTTTCATACGAAATTAAATACTTGATTTTGAATAAGCATTGGAGATAATGTTCAAGTTACTACATAGCGGTGTTATTTTATCAGTTTGATGAGCATGGAGAGTTGTATATTTGTTTAATCACTTGTAGCTTCTTGAGATTGGGGTGTTATTTTACAAGCGTCCAAATGATTCAAAAGGTGAAACCTTGGGGGAGAGTATTTTTTTATGAGATATATATGATGTTACAATTGATTATCTACTTCTTGGTATAGATTTGTAGGTACTTTTTTAGAGTTGGACTTCGATGGTGATAGTTACATAGGTTGTCTTCAGTTTGAGGACACGATTCTACATGGTTTGAGACTTGGAGTCTCATGTGGGTGCTATTTGAGTGTAGGTACATCATTAGTGTTGATTATGGTGTCATCATATGCAAATACACTTTTTGCATTGACACAAAATGATCAGGTTTATGGTCTTTTGGTGGTGAGTTGGTTTGATATTAGGAGGTTGTTCTTATATCCTTGATGCTTATTTGGTTCCTTAACAATGACACTCAGATGTGGACATGTTTGGCAAAGCAAATTGAATGTTGATATGGCATTTGAGACACTTGGTCTACAAGAGTGTTCTCTTTGATACCTTAGTTTGCATGTTTTTTGTGTTTGTATATATAGTTATGCAATTGTGAGTAGGTAGTTCATTTGGTTGTAATGGGATGACTCAATATAGATTGTTCATATTGACTATTTTCAATTAATTGTTGATGTAGACTTTCTTAGATTACCTTGTTTGTGGTCATTAGTGCATTGGTATGTTTTTTTTTGACATGAGAGTATGGATATAGTTTATTGTACCTTGATAACTATTGTTGGAACTTGTAGCATGTGGTTTTATCACAATGTTATAATGGCTTGGTTATTCATCAGTTTTATATTTTAGTGAGAGATTTTGGTAGTGTAGGGTTGATTCCTAATTGGTAGTTTGTTGGTGGTTGTTTCTTCTTAGCTTGGAGATCTTGGTTCCACTCAATGTTACTAATATTTTAGTTGTGTGTGTGTGTAAACTCGAATGATCTTCATATAGGAGATGGATATCAAAATGTCATGTTTGACTCGGTATCAAAGTTCATTGGGAGTTATTGATAGTTATGTGGATTCACCATTTGGTGGTGGATGATCATTAATGGTGTAGATGTTTGGAGTAGTTCTTGATCATGTTGTTGAGAAGGGCTTTTCACATTTTTAGGTTCATTGGTAGGAGATTGTTATATTCATGTTGATTGGACATGTTGACATCTTGGATCCATGGAGGACCCTTGGAGTCTTTGGTTGTGATTTGGTTTTATGTTTTTCATTTGATATATTATCTATGTTTGATAGGATGGTTGTTATTATGTCATAGTACACTCTTGATTGTGCATTATAGTTTTGGCACGATAAAATTATTTGTTATGTTCACTTGGAGCATGTGATCTCCTAGGAGGAGATGATTAGATCATGATGTCATCATTATTTTCCTGATTCCATGGTTGGAGCTTTAACATTTATTTTAGTTGGTTCTATTTGTATTGAGTACATAATCATTTTCTTGATACTTCATGATTGTGCTATGTTTCATTTAGAGCTGGCATGGATCGATTAGTTCCAAGTGCCCATGATTACATAGAGACATAAGTAAGGCTAGATTTCTCTTGTGATTGGAGACTTGTGTTGAGATGGTTGATGGTTTTAGCAGGAAGACTAAGGAGATTTCACCTAGTGTGGATTTGAGAGGAGATTATATTGCGTGATTCATGACAACTTGGATATCTTATTGAGCATTTTCATTCCCTACTCTTATTCTACTCAATGGTTTAATACTTAAGAGATATTTCCCATTATTTCCTTGCATGTGCATTATGTTTTATGATTTATCTTTCATATATATGTATCTTGAGCTTTGGAGATTGTTATTTTTTGAGGGTTCACTTGAGAAATATTTAGCATTGGTTATATACTTGTGCATATGGTTTGATATTATGATATCATTATGAGGATATTAAGAGAAGGTTTGCTGGCTTAATTTCCTTTATTAGGAGTTTTTATTATAAGTTTGGCATGCTTGGTTATGAGAGGCTTACATCTATATTGGTATTACATGATATATATGTTTGTTTGATCTAAGATATTGAATAGGTTTGGATGGTGTAATGGCCATTCATTTGGGGTATTTTGGAGGAGATCATACTTGATACAATATTGTTTCTTTGATGTGTTGGTAGGACATGTTATAGTTTGCAAGTCTTCTCTCTTCATTTTATGGTTTCTTCCATGAAATTCATGATCATATGATTTGGGAGGATGGTGACATATTGTGAGAGAATATGAAACTAATTGGGCTGCATGTATGTATCATTGTGTTTGTTCTTGGTACTTCAAATTTTAATTTACTTATCACACCTTGATATAAGTTTTGATTGGTAGATTTGACGTGCTTTGAACTTCAATTCAAATTTTGTATTTATCCATTTACTGAGACTTCTTGGATATGTATGTTCTTCATTAACAAGTTTGATATAGGGAGCTTGATTGTAGTCTATGGATTAATATAATGGAATAATTTTATTGATGCTCTTTATTCCTAGGATTTATGGATGGTTGGATATATTGGCATGTATTGTGGAAGCCATTTTTAATCATGTGGGTTTTTTTTCCATATGATAGCATCTTAGAGCCTTTGTTATCACAATAGATTTTGATACTTGTATTCTTAGACTGTTGTATCGTTACCTTGGTTCATTCCTTTTCTTCCTTAGGTGGCATGTTGAAGGATGACAATTTTGTTACAAGTGTGATTGTCGTTGTACCAAAAGATCGACCTGTCAATGTTTGATACAACAACTAGACTTATAGAATCCATAGGAGGCGGTTAATCCTTTGTCACGAATCCTGAGGGGAGTGCTGACCATTTTGCCAACAATCTCTCACTCAACATTACCCAAGGGGATTTGAACTAGTGACTAAGCTCTGATAGCACTTGTTACAAGTGTGATTGTCGTTGCACCAAAAGATCAACTTGTTAATGCCCAATACAACCACTAGACTTATAGAATCCACATGAGGCGTTAGTCCCTTGTCATGAATCCCGAGGGGAGAACTAACTATTTTTCCAACAAGTTCTTGCTTGAGATGGTGGTCACTTCATTTTATTGCAAGTTTCTTGATGTAGCACAAAAGCGTGTTGGAGATTCATGTGGTCTCATGTATGGATACGATGATGTATTTCATTGATTAACCCTGATGCAATGTGTACAAAAATTGAGAGAATATTTATAATGTATTACTTTATTATTATTTGTGGTGCACCTAGGGGAACATAGATGGACACACATCACTAGGACATAACATTCTTGGGGCTACTTTATGTGTTGTATTGTAACATTGAGAATTATATTTAATGTGGATATCATATTGGGATATAATATTATATTTATTTAATATTGGGTCAATATATTTAATAAAGTAAAAGCTTAGTATCCAATACTAAATTAGGGGTCAATAGTATTATATTCACATAGTTGTGTGGTACATGATTTTACTTTACCACTAGTTGTATTTTGTGCGAGCTTGTTTCTATAAAAGAAAACACATGTTAGTGATTTAAGTTGGTTGGTTAAGTGGTTTGTCATTATTGAGTCTTTCTAAAGAGTTCATATGTGAAGCATGGCACGGGATGTGTGGATTCATGCTTGGACACATGGAAGATGCATGAGAGGGGATTGATGCTTTAGGAGTATTCATTATAAGTTTAGTGTATTGTTTTATGGATGAATAATACATGGAGTATGGATGCTTTTGGAGGTTGGGTTTTCCCCTTGTGAAATGCACTTGATATAGCACTAGGTGTTACAAATAAATCAAGCTATAAAATTTCAACTTAAAATGCTTTTGTTGCTAGCCACATTTTTCTCACAATAGAAGAGGAACAACCATTTTTATTCTTTAGGATTATGAAATATTAAAGAACATATCTCATAATGTATGATACACAGTTTGTTCATAGTTCTAGAGAATAATAAAAGTACATTTCAATAAGAATATTCAATTTTATGTAACAATGTTTATGTAGCATTCAAATTGAGTGAACATCTATTTTTGTTATATTAATGTAGTGTTTTACAATATTAGTATAAATATGTAAGCTCAATTTCAATCATTTCAAGTAAAAGAAATTATCAAAATATAGCTAAATTCTTTTTCTTTCTTTTTTATTCAACAATATTTATTTTGCATAAAAGATTGTATTGAAGAAAATAAAGGCAAACAATTATCCAAATTAAATTACAATTTAGTGTACCAGCTAATGGGTGTAGGAAGGTTGATCTTCACAAGGTATGTAGGGAAGAGGTAAAATGAGAGCATCGAAGGCAAGATGGATTAAAATAAACTTTGATGGAGCTGCATGAGGAAATTCGGGGCCTTCAAGTGCTGGATGTGTAACTAGAGACTCAATGGGTCGTATCATTGCTACTGAGAGAAGGATGTTGGGAGTAGGAACAAATAATGAGGCTGAAGTGTAGGCAACTTTGCAGGGGGTAGATTTGGTGCAGAGGCTTCAAGTTGAAAATTTGCACCTGGAGGGAAACTCCCAAATCATTGTAAATGCCATTTCGATGGGAAAATTGTATACATGGTGATTAAAGAAGGTGGTCGAGGTGATAAGGAGGAAACTAGTTTTTTTTTTAATTTCAAAATTTCCCATGTTTCTCGGGAAGGGAATACACTAGTGGATTCCTTTTCCAAATTGGCAATCGATGTGGCGGTGACATAGCGAGTGGAGGTTAGTGACATCATGAAACCAGAGTGAAGAGATGAGATGTGAAGTGTAGAGGTGGCGAATGCATCAGAGGACATTGAAAGGAAAACCTTTACATTGAATACAAATGGAAGGTGGTGTAAATGTAGTTATTTGCACTGCCTTCGCACATACTTCAGTGGGTGCATTTAACGAAGGTCTAGTAATCAATATGCACTCTATCCTTCACATTTCCAAAGACATTCTAATTTTAGGTAGTGCATAAATCAGGAAGTTTGGAAAGAGTAGAGAGAAGAAGGGCGACATGGAAGAAAATTTTTCTTTCGGTGCTTTGAAATAGAAGATGGCGTTCAAGGTTCCAGTGACAGAAGAATAGTTGAAGATTGTGTTTACTTTGTCCCATCCCATTTTCCTCAACATCATTTGGATGTTGTTGGGGGTGGAATATATTGTTTCACAATTATAGTGGAGGACAAACGCAAATATCGTTGCCCTATTCTCTGCCCGAGGTTTTCATTTCAGGTCCAAAGAGGAAGTGAAGCGCATTGTGGAAAGGTGCATGTGGCCAAAATGGAGGATAGGGCTTGATGAAATCCTACATTTTGTAGTGCATGGAAGAGGGTTTGTCGCAACACAAGGTGACTGGTTGGGTCTCCCAGGTTTTTCGTCCTTGGGTGCATCCTTTCCTCTTTCACAGAAGTCTAGGGAATATCTTGGCAAGGGCACTAAAGAAAGATTACAATAAAAGATTCACCCCCCCNTCCCCCCCCCCCCCCCACAAAAAAAAGGAGAAAACCAACCCGCACAACTACCATCACACAGGCCAAAAACTACCAACAGAGCCAATCATTCCAGCATTTTCATAGCACTGTTGAAGATAAACAAAATTTGTTTATTTCTTGCTTCAATACAAGTGTAAGTGAAAATAATGTGTGGTATATAGACTTTGGATGTTCTTCACATATGACATCTAATGAGAATCTATTTGTCAATTTGGATCAAAAACATCAAAGTACAGTAGTACTAGGAGATAATAATTGTCATAGAAGCAAAGATAAGGGTACTATTACAGTTACAATAGAATATGGTAAAGTGAAGTATATCAATGAAACACTATTGATATCAACACTCAAAAAGAATTTGTTGTCTGTTGGAAAAATGTTAGAGCAAAATTATCAAGTGACTTTTGATAAAAATGAGTGCACAATAAGAGATAAATCAAACCAGAATGCAGTTATTGCAAGAGCAAAAATGACAGGTGATAGGATGTTTCCACTTCATTTTACTCATGGGCACCAAGCACTAAGGTCCAGTAAAATGAGTGAAAGTAAAATTTGGCATAAAAGATATGGTCACCTCAGTTTTAATGGGTTACTTTTACTCAAAAGATTAAAAATGGTTGAAGGTCTACCATTAATTGAAGACACAAAAGAGGAGTGTGAAAAATGAATTGTTGGCAAACAACATAGGATACAATTTCCTATTGGAAAATCCAGTAGAGCTAAACAACATCTTGAGATAATCCATACAGATTTGTGTGGTCCTATGGAAACACCCTCTTTGAACAAGTCAAAGTATTTTCTAACCTTCATTGATGATTACTCAAGAAAAAATTGGGTGGATTATTTGGTTTCAAAATCAGAAGTATTTGAAAATTTTGTGGAGTTCAAGAGGTTTGTTAAAAACAAAGTGGTAAGTATATCAAAGTCATAAGGTAAAATAATGGAGGTGAGTACAAGTCAAATTAGTTTATTGATTTTTGTAAAAATCATGGAATCAAGAGAGAATTCACTACTTCCTACACTCCACAACAAAATGGAGTTGTTGAAAGGAAGAATAAGACAATTGTTGAAATAGAAAGAAGCATGTTGAAAGACAAGAAAAATGGATAAAAGTTATTGGGCAGATGCAATATACAAAATAGTGTATCTTCTAAATAGAAGTCCTACAAAAACAGTTAAAGGAATGACTCCTGAACAAGCATGGTCTGGAGTAAATCCAAGTGTTGATCACTTTAGAGTATTTGGGTGTGTTGCTTATGCACACATACCAAAAGAAAAAGGTCTAAGTTATATGATAAAGGCCTTAAATGTATTTTTATTGGTTATGGAACTGAAAATAAAGCATACAGGTTGTATGATCCAATAGGAAAAAGCTTGTGATAAACAAAGATGCGGTGTTCAATGAACTAATAGAATATACCAAAGAAAATGAAACAAAAGGAAAAGATATAGTAGTTGATGAGATTAGATATAGTAGTTGATGAGATTGAAGAGGAAGAAGAAGATGAACCCAAATCATCTAGTGCAAGAGCAAGAAAATATCAAAAGTATCAAAGAAGGACAAAAAATAATCATCCATAAACTCTTATGTTGGATTCATATTTTGAAAAAATGAAAACAAAGTCACAAACAAAAGTGAATTTTGCATTAATGTCTCAAATCATGGAAAATAATGAGCCACAAATATTTGAACAAACTCTAGAAAAAGAAGAGTCAATTGAAACAATGAACAGTGAAATAGACACAATTGAAAAGAATGACACATGTGATTCAATTCAATTACCTCATGGTAAGGAAGTTATTGGTACAAGATGGGTGTACAAAACTAAGTAGAAATCTTATGGAAGCATTGATAAGCATAAAGCTAGATTGGTAGCCAAAGGGTACACTCAACATGAAGATATTGATTATACTGAGACATTTGCACCTATAGCACGAATGGATACTATCAAGTTGGTTTTAGCATTGACAACTCAACAAAGTTGGATAGTTTATCAAATGGATGTGAAGAGTGCTTTCTTGAATGATTACAGTGATGAGGGAGTGTATGTTTCACAACCTAAAGGTTTAGAAATCCCTTCTAAAGAACATTATGTTTGCAAATTAAATAAGGCCTTGTATGGTCTCAAACAAGCACCAAGAGCATGGTATTCAAGGATAGACTCATCTACATAGGGAATAATCCAAATTTATTTATAGAGTTTAGAATAACCATGATTACTAAGTTCAGAATGACAGATTTGGGACAAATACACTACTTTCTTGGTATAGAAGTATGACAAAACAAAAATGAAATATTTATGTCTCGGAAAAAATATGTTTCAAATATCCTACACAAATTTCAGATGCATAGTTGCAAACTAGTTGCAACACCTATTGAAGTTGGACTTAAATTGTCTGCTTTGAATGTGTCAGATCTAGTGAACCCCACTCTTTACAGATAATTGATTGGAAGTTTGATCTACTTAACTACTACTCGTCCAAATATCACATTTGCAGTGAGTTTGATCTCTAGGTTCATGTTAGAACCTAAGGAAACACATTGGAGTGCATCTAAAAGGATTATCAGATATGTTAGAGGGACATTGAGTTATGGTCTCAAATTTCAGCATTCAGAGGATAGCAGATTGGTTGGGTATACAGTTTCTGATTGGGAAGGTTCTACAGATGACCAAAAGTCTACTTCTGGTTACAGTTTTAGCCTTGGTTGTGCAAGATTCTCTTGAAAATCCAAGAAACAACCAACAATATCACTTTCTACAACATAGGCAAAATACAAAGTTACAACATCAACAACTTGTTAAACTGTATGGCTGAGAAGACTACTAGAAGACTTACACCAAATTCAAAATGAATCTACCTTACTGTATTGTGACAACAAGAGTGTTATACAAATGACAAATAATCCAGTATTTCATAGTAGAACCAAACATATTGAGATACAACATCACTATATCAGGGAATTGGTTCAACAAGGCTTGATTGAAATTGTGTACTGTAGTATAGAAGATCAGATTGCAGATATCTTTACAAAGGCTCTAGCTCGTGAAAGGTTCCAAAAGCTCGGAGATCTACTTCATGTTCTTCCCAATGGTCATTATGGGGAAGAATGACAACATTAATGCCCATTGGGGCTTCCATTCTTGACTTTGCTGTCTCTGGGGCAACCTTTCTTGACTTTGCTTTCTCACATTAAATATATGGTTGTAGCTCTTTTTGGGGTTGCCATTCTTGACTTTGTTGTCTTTGGGGCAACCTTTCTTGACTTTGCTTTCTCACATTAAATATATGGTTGTAGCTCCTTAATATCATTGTTGTAATATTGGTGAATATGGTTGAATACCATAATGTCACCTCTCTTTTGATTTTCTATATAATGGATGCCCTGCCTCTTATTTCATGAAGACAATTTGGAGCTTTTGTATCTTTGTTTGTTTTGTGATCAACAAATCACCAATTGTTTGATTCAGTTGCCTTCACATTAAGGGATGATATAACATATACGGTAAAAGTTATATTTAAAATTAACCTTGGGATATGCAACAATATGATGTAAAATTAGTGGACCTCAAATAATTTAAAACATGATATAAGTTGTATATAACATAGAATTATAATTGTATAATGTGACATTACAAATTTGTATTACAATATTGAAAATATATCTTGTTATGACATAAACATAGAACAATTCATATTAAAAAAGTATTAAATTACCATTATGTAATTTACTATTTAAGAGCTTAACGTACACAAAATTCAAAAGTGGTGGGCATGGGTCGTATGGAGGACTTTCGAGGATCGTGAAATGTCTTATTTTAATGAATTGAAAAGGGACAGCAACTTGGTGGAATTGTGGCATGCCAATCAGCACGAAATAACCTTATCCACGCTGATCAGTAGCCAAAAGCTAATCCAGAAAATGTCTACTGGGCAGAAAATTTGCACCCGATGGGACATTTTATTTTGATTTATTAATTAAATTTAAAATGACAGACAGTAGTTCAAGACGAGTTCAATGAAAATTTATGACAGTGGAGTAGCGCAGATCAGCGACGAGGATAAGTGTAAGTGGATTGAGAAGAATTCCGAGAAAAAGATAAGAGTATAGTATGAATTGTAATCAATCAGCAATGGCTGCAGCAATCCCATCCTCTGGTTGGTCGTCGCCCATGGCATCTGCAATGTCTTTGCCAAGGTGCCTCTCTTCTTCATCCATTTTGTTTGTCATAGATTAATGTAGATTCTCATTAGTTTTGGGATATGCCAATAAAATTCGAAACAGTTATCAGAATTTGCCCTCGAGAGGAGCACGTCCATAACCAAAATGTATAAGCACTGTTGCTGCAGAATAGCTATATCATGGTCTTGGGATTTTCACAGGGCGGTCTGTTTAGAACTTTTCGTCTACCCAAAACTTAAAGTTCTTGCGGTTAAACATGGAAAATTATAGAATGTGGGTATGCTGAAAATGCCATCTATATCAACCTGATATACATCTGTCTTATTGATTTTTAAGAACAGGCTTCCAGGTACAAAGAATCTAAAATGTCCAAATAATAGACAGACAGACACAACTGAAACTGCTGTTCAGTTTCACAATCAACTTGGAATGAACATATAAAATAAAATCCCAAATACAAAATGGAGACTCGCAATATTTTCTTCTTTTTAATCAAATCGGAAATGACTTTTACAAAATAAAACTAAAACTGGAACAAACTTTAAACTATAATTACAAATTTATATGCGGCATTCTGGAGCTGCTCTCAAACATGATTTGGAGCTTCTCTGAGCTCTGCAAAAATTGCTTGCCTAGAGCTAATGAGATCTGGAGCAATCACTGCTCTCTTCCAAACTCACAGCTGCTGCTGCACACACTCTGATTTACACAGAGCACACAGAAAAAACATTCTCTGTTGTTGCACACTAAAAAAGAGTGACTTCTGATTATGCCCGTTGACATTCTATTTGTTGGGGGGTTGCATAAAATTTCCTCACTTTAAAAATTTGAATTCACCTACCAAATTAATTCCTACTGCAAGCAACTGCAGCTTATGTTAACCTGAGTTTCCGGGACGGGGGAAGGGGAAACGGGTTTCCTGGTCATTCTTTTTTTCCCCAGCAGGGGACAGCAGAGGACGGCTACACACACATGTAGGGAAATCTGAAATTTCAAATATATGCATGAATTATATAACATTGTAACATTCATCATAGCAACATTTTAACATTTATAAATCTAAAACGGCCATTAGTCCCTGGGACGGTTAGGGACAACTTGGTCGTCCCTAGCCATCCTGAGGACGGTCAAAGGTTTCTAAAACTTTCGTTGACCGTCCCCGAGTTTCCGGGACAGTTTTCAAATTTTTTTGCTTCATCAGGGACGGCTTGGAAATGTTTCTGTCCGTCCCCTTGTCCTTGAAATCATTTATGTTTTGGAAATAGGTGCATTTAGGGTGGAAATGCATTTCTGGGTAAAACTGACTGTAGCACATCAAGAGCTAGTTGGGGATTGAGATCCTAATGTCTGCACAAATCTTTTGGGCTACATTTAACTCCTGACAGGTAGGTGGACTCACAGCAGGGTGAAAGGCTCGAAAGTCGAAACAACTTAATTTTAATTTTAAAATTCCAATACTCCTTTGTCCTAAGCTATCAATAAAAATTATTCTTCATTCAAATCAACTACACCTAAGTTTATTCTTACGCACTCAAAACTCTCCCTATTCAAAGACTTGGAAATGTCTACTAGCTGTTGCTCAGACCTGCAAAATTCCATTTTGATTTCACATTCTCAACTAACTTTGGTAAAATGATACCTAATTTTAGTATGCTTGCTTCTTCCATGAAACAAAAGATTTTTTGTGAAAGCTATTGATGAAACATTATCACAATAAATTGCGGTTCCATCTTTTTGTTCTTCCTTCAAATTTGCCAAGATTCTCCTTAAATAGCTTGACTTGTTGCTGCATTTGTTCCTATATACTCGGCCTTAGTTGTAGATAAAGCAATTATGGGTTGTTTCTTGGAAGCCCATGAGATTTCTCCCAAAGCCAAATGGAGTACATAGCTCAATGTGCTCTTCCTATCATCCACGCTTCCTACGCAATCACTATTTGTGTAACCAACCAACCTAAAATCATTTGTTGCAGCATACAAGATATCATATCCTTTGGTACCATTCACATAACTCAGGATACTTTAACCTGGTTACCAAAGGGTGTCCTTTGGAGTCTCCAAAAATCTAGAAATAAGACTTACTGCATGCATTATATCAGACCTAGCTGTTGTTAAATAAATTAAACTTCCAACCAAACTCTTGAACATGGTCGGATTCTCGTTGCTGCTACAATATTTGCTGCTCAACTTAAGACCTATGGCTATTGGTGTTGGTGTAGGTTTACTATTATGCATTTTAAATCTCTTCAAGATTTCATTTGCATACTTTTCTTGAGAGATAAACATTCCATCATGCATTTGTTTTACTTATATGCCTAGAAAATACCTCAAGATACCTAAATCTGTCATCTCAAACTCTCTTTTTCATAGCCTCTTCAAAATCAGAAATGAAGAAATCATCATCCTCAGTAAAAATTAAATCATCAACATACAAGACAATAATCAAAATCTTACCATCAGCTACTTCGATGTAAAGAGTGAGCTCACCATTGCTTTTTCTAAAGCCATTGATCATCTAATATGAGTCAATCTTGCTATACCATACCCGTGGAGCTTGCTTCAACCCATAAAGAGCCTTATTCAACCTATGTCTTTCTTTCTTCATTTGGAACTTCATAACTAGGTGGTTGCTCCACATACACTTCTTCCTTCAACACTCCATTCAAGAAGGCGGACTTCACGTTCATTTGATATACCTTCCACTTGTGCTTGGCTACAATTGCTATGACTGCCTACACAATTTCCATCCTTGCAATCGGAGCATATGTCTCATCATAATCTCTCTCAAATTGTTATTTGTACCCCTTGACAACCAATCTTGCCTTATGCTTTTCCATCCTTCCTTCAACATTGCTCTTGATCTTATAAACCCATTTAACCCCAATAACTTGCTCACCTGGAGGCAAATCACTTAACTCACATGTCCTCTTTGTTTCTGTTGCATCTATCTCCTCATCCATGGCCTCACACCATTTCTCCTCTTTCATGTCATCCTCAAAATAAATTGGATCTCTAAGAGAAAACAATGCAAAATTTATATTTTCATCAAACTCTTCATCATACCTTTCATTTTGGCCGATCTCCCTTAGACTCTTGATCTTCCTTGGCATTAGGGAGGCGAGAGTGGGGTTTGAACTCTCACTATTGCCTGTTTCTTTGTTGTGCAGGCCAGGTTCGTAGCTATTCAGAACCTCTATTTGCTGTCTTGTACCGATACAGAGCTATTTGGAGCTCTTTGGAGCCAATTCTCTAGTTGTTTGTAGCTGCTGGCCTTTTTGCCTGTTTGCGTCATGAGCTGTTTGAAGCTATCGATCTAACAGTCTGTCCGAAACTGGCTAGTAACAATCAAGGTACTAAACAAATAATGATTAAGTGTTCTGAAGGGGTGTGATGATAACTAATAGCCATCTAAACAAATATTAATTAAATTGTTTTGAAGGGGTGCGGTTAAAGAAGAAAAGGATAGATAATTAAATAACAAAACATGTCCCTTCCCAAAGAATGACACTCCTCAAGGAATAATGAGATATAAATGCAAGAGGGCTGCGATGGAGAGAGGGGCATCCGACAATTAGATACATACAGCATTATATCACATCAGCATCGAACATCATTAAGAAACTCAATACATTGAACAGATTATATTAATCAAGCAATCAAACCACTCAGAAAGATCATTTTGTCTGTAAACACCATCTTCAGAAATACAGAAGCAAGTCAGCCAAGCAAGGACTGGAGCGATTCACAAGATCATTCAGCACATATATACAAGCATTCATCTGCAGATAGGTAGACTAAGATTACATCAGATCTACCTATTTACACATATTTGTGATATATCTATTTGTATGTGTTCATGAATAATAGAGAATGCTGAGATAAATATTCATAATAGAATATGAGATGTCCCATTTGTCTGCAACCCACCTTGTAGGTGGGGTTTGAAGTGTAAGAGGAGGGTAAAAAGGTCATGTAAGGAGGCCAAATAAGGGCACTTGCATCGTGTAAGGAGGCCAAGAGAGCACTTAACCTGTAAGGAGGCCAAGAGGGCACTTGCATTGTGTAAGGTGGCCAAGAGAGCACTTACATCATGTAAGGAGGCCAAGAGGGCACTTGCATCATGTGAGGCCAAAAGAGCACCTGCATCATGTAAGGAGGCCAAGAGAGCACTTGCATCATGTAAGGAGGCTAAACGGGCACTTACATAGGATCGAGAAACCCCCTTACAGCCTCAACCCAAATTTTCCAAGGTGTCTATTAGGAGGATGAGACATTGATAGGGAAAGCAGGTACAAGCAAACTTCTAAGCAAGCAAGAGGAGGGCTTTGGTATACATCCACTCTGTCTTTGGGTGGACCTATCTTGTCTATCCCTCCGATCTTCAATGTGTTTCTATAATGTTGTTGATAGTTTATGATTATGATATAATCTAACCGTAATCATTGACTGGATATGTAGATGTATATTTGTATATTTTGTTTATATTATGATTGTAGGATTCAAATCCAGGATCATAGTATTTAAAGGAATATCTTCTTGGTAAGATGTAACCCTAACCCTAATTTGTGCAATTGTGATTCTAGAGAAAAATTAGGAAGGGGACATCACATCCTTCCACAGCTATCACAACTTATTTAAGAGCTGGATTTCCACCACCACTAGAGTTAGTAAAGGAATCAAAACAAACACCACGAATGCCTCTTTCTTTTCCCCGCCATTAACCAAAACATCCATTACTTGTGTTTGCTATAGAAACAATGACCAAGTAAACATGACCGAGCTTATGATCCATGGCGTATGTGATGTTTTTTAACAATTCATTTTAAGTGTAAGCAACTTGTAAAATCTAATTACTTATCATTTTTCCATGTGAGATGTTTTACTAAATTAAATATTAAGTGCATACATCTTCTGTCTAAACTAGCTATTACAAAACATAATACCTGTGAAATCCAAGCACTTATTTTTTCTTTTTCTCGACCAGAAACTACCTGCAGAAAGTGGAAGCAGCCATTTTCCTCTTGACGTTAAATTTATTAAATAGAATACTATAAAGTAAAGTGCTTGTAGCCTTGTTGCTTATCATCATCAATAACTAACTACAGAAAGGGCAAATAACCCTTGACTAAAAAAATTCATTTCCAATAAGTTTTCTGCATTGTTACTGAATCAGCCGGAACTGGTGTGAATCCAGTTAACCAGACTTTCAGGGCAGATCAAATTTGTCTAGTTTGGTCTGGAACTAATAATATATTATTTTCAACTAAAAAACATTTTCTTATAAAAATACAAAAATAATAAATAAAAACTAAACCCAAAATCCATGAAAATTACCTTAGATCTTAATATCTATACTAAAAGATAAATTACTATGATTTGTGCTTCGCTAGTTTAAAATTAATTTTAATATTATTATATTTTTATTGAGTTATTACATATATAATTTCTGGACTGTACCAAATCATTTTAGAAATCCTGCATTTCTGAACTTTTTTCTGTTCCTGTTCAGCCTGATTTTTGCACTTGTTAAGTATGGTTCTGTAATAATCTTTGAAAGGATGTATTGTTCTGTCTATCTTTATATCTGGGGCTTTTGTTTGGAAAGTCAAGTTGTGGGAAAGGCAAAGGGGAGGCTTATACAAAGTCTTGCTTCATGCAGATTCGGCTGCTATTATAGGAGGAAAATGGCAGTAAGATGCCTTATTGGACACTCAACAGGATCCAAAGAAAAATTCTGCAGAAAACTGCAAGCAAGCTTTGGTGCAGTTGTCTTACTGAATGCTGTTACTAGTCAGGTAAATGGGTATTATGTATTTCTGCGATTTACCAATATGCTTGAATCTAATATAACTAGATTCTACCAAATTGAAAAGGTGTTTGACCTGAGTGCATGATATTGCTACTAAGTAGAAAGCTTTAGGAAGGCTTTTGAGAAGACTGGAGGTAGGAAGGTTATGGTGGAGACTCAATGTTATCACATATTAACTTAGAACATTCAGGAAATGAAATTCATGTTGTCTGAAAGGAGGAAAAAACTTTTCTTGCAGGGCACTGATGGTAGAAGAGATCACAAGAAGCTGTAGCACAAGTAAAAGGAGTATTCAAAGAAAAATATTTAAAGGGCTAAGTTTTCTTTTTAAACTTTATTTTTTGTTTCATGTCCAGGTCATTGCTGCAGAGTACTCACAGAACAACATTTGTCAACTTGCATCTATCACTGAAAATAGCACAACTCTAACAATTGATAAATCAAGCGAGGATGTTAATCAGAATCTAATGATGACTGGCATGACTGCCAATAATTTTAACCCAATTAGGTATTCGGGAAGATGGTTTGAGGTTGCCTCTCTCAAGCGTGGATTTGCAGGCCAGGGACAAGAAGATTGCCACTGTACACAAGTAATATTTCAATTACTATATTAAAGTCGGAATTCATTCTGAAAAGTAAATAAACTCTTTACTATGAATATAAGAAACACCAATCATTGAGAAGATTAAAATTGTTCCAAGTGAATCGGAGGAAAAATTAAATTTCATGTTTGTAAATGCACAGGGTGTGTATTCATTCGATGCCAAAAATCGGGCCATTCAAGTTGATACGTTTTGTGTTCATGGCAGTCCAGATGGGTACATTACTGGTATAAGAGGAAAAGTTCAATGTGTAAATGAGGCAGAAATCAAGAAAGCAGGGACTGAGGTGGAGAGACAAGAAATGATTAGAGAAAAATGTTTTCTTCGCTTTCCTACAATTCCTTTTATACCTAAGCTGCCATATGATGTGATTGCAACAGACTATGATAATTTTGCTCTTATATCAGGAGCAAAAGACAACAGTTTTGTTCAGGTATGATATCTTTTGATTATGATAATTTCAAATATTGTGATTTGTACCTGAGCATCTTCACCTAACATCATTGTCCCTTGTATTTTCATTGCAGTAGATTTTCATTAAAAATAATTAAAATTACAAACTTGCTGCAAGTATTAGATTTTTGTCTAAACCAAAACAATTGTAGCATAGATTGAGTACTTTAAGATAGCCTGGTTTAAATCTCTCCCAAAAAGATAATAGCCAGTATACTGATTCATAAATCTTATCTGCTTACATATTCCTTTAGATATGGTAATTTTTTTTATCATTTTCTTGCTCATCTCCTTTTTGTTTCCCCTTCAAGGAAATGTTTCTTTTTCTTACTGAAGAAAATGTGCTTTCTTCCTAGACTAGAATTGGTTGAGCATTATATCCAGATTGCACACATGTTTGAAGTTTAGTCGTCCAATGTTACATCTTATTAAAGATATCATTCATCTGCCAAAGAAATAAGTTAATAACGTAGAGGCACGGTTCATTCAACAATGAAATTCAGCAATGCATTGACTGATAATTGAGAATGCAATCAGGGGTTCACCATTTAGTATGTTGGTTAAGTGGTGGTGTTGTTGTCCCCGCCCAGGTTCAAACCTCCACTGGGCCATTGTGATTGTGGGCTTGTGCCTTCACTGATCCAATGTGCTCAAGGGTTTGGGCCTCAGCTTTGTCATATGGGGATGAGGACCCCCATTTGTGGCCTCATTGGTTCATAGCTCCAGGTCAAAAGTGTTTCACATGGACCTAGAGGGTGTGTCGTGCCAGTGTCACCGGTCATGTTAAAAAGTTTACCAGACACTTTATAAAAATAAATAAATTGAAACTGCAATCAAATGCAAATGAGGTATTTGAAGCCATGTGTTTGGGAGGAGTGAAAAAATCTTAAATTAACTCCTACAGGATAAATATTGCATGTTCTCAAGCTAAATTGAACCCACCCTCCATTCATACCATTTCTAAAACATTGATGACCTCTCTCTCTCTCATAAAATCAAAAGAAAGTCTTCGTCTTCCCGTCATATCACTTACGTACAACAATCTTGATCACTTGACTTTAGTCAATTACAACCTATTGGCTTAATATTCATGACACTGCTAATAGTAGTAACAAATTTACTTAGATTAAGTTCCAAACGGGAGCAATCTGACCGAGACATGTGATAAAGTGTAACAGTCTTATAAGTTTATTGGGAAATTCAACTTCAATCTTCAAAAGTTCCCCTGACTGATGATACTAAATTATTTGAAACTTTGCATCAACCTTCATATCAAACCACAAACAATCAGAAGAATCTCGATCATATCTAAACCACAACAGACCTCAATCATTAGAAATTAAGTTCAAATTTCTTTTGTTTCTGTCTTTTGTAGGTCCTTATAGAAATGTAACAGTGCACCAGAGTCTAACTAGACTATCTTTGTATTTAGCTTTCATAACTGTCTCTAGTAGGTCTTCTTTCCCGATAGTTGGTTCCCTTTACAATCTGTAGTTCAGCTTTTCCTCAGCCTAACAATCTGTAATTAGGGAAAGGATCTCAAGTCATCAATGAACCAATAAAGTTGTCTCTAATCAGTGCAAAAAGCTGAGGATTTCCATGCTTCACCCAACTTACCAATTTATATGAGAAAGGGTTTATGGTTGACCCCAAACCATTGTCAAATTGATTTTTAGATTTTTGGTATTTTGATGGGTTCTATGGAACACATCTAACCTTAGATTCTAGACTCAAAATAGGTGTAAACATTGCAGGCCTTGGAAAGCTGCCTCAGGCTTGAATTGAACTTAATGTCAAGACTTTGGAAATTGACGAGTCACAGAATAATTGCAGATTTTTTTTGCTTTTTTCCATGCCACATGAATATAACTTCAAAGGGGTATCAAACATATATAAATGCTTGTAATGTAACTCAGATACACAACTGCATATGAAGCAAAAAACATTTCTTTGCATTAAACTTTTTTGAAACATGCTGAAACTCTATAAAGCATATGTTAATGGAATGAAAAACACGACTGGGAAAAATTAACATGCTGGACTGAAAATCTAATAAACTATATGTTAATGGAATGAAAACATGACTTGGAAAAATCAGCATGTAGGAGAGCGGCCAATTGGCTAAACTCCTCACAGTAGTTGGTGTATGACACTCTTTTCATCTGTGTCTCTGAATTCGCCTTTGCCACTGACTCTGCTGCATTCAACTAATTAACATCTGCTGTAAATTTGGGCTCCATAGACTCGGTCACCCAATATAGTGATATATCAACCACGTCCAATTGAGTGGTTTCTAGATAAGTTCTTTCCAATCCTTTTTGGTGAGTTGAAATGCCATTTGGAACAAAAAAATAAAATTATTCATTTGCTTTTGTGAAAATATAGTGCACTTCATGGAGTTCATGTTTTCCTACATATTCAATGTGTTGAACTTGACACACGTAAGTACTGCATGAATGGCTCAAAATTTATGTTACCTGGGGATGCACCCCAGCCAAATTGGGGCTGTCCCTGCTTGGAAATGTCCTGGGGGACTTCGGAACAGGTTGGAAATGTTCCCTGTTATCCCCAAAATTCCACTGAAAAAAAAATTGTCTGGAGGGCATTTGAGCATATGCAAGAAATGTTTGGGGACGGCTAGACATCCTTAGGACAAACAAGGGACACCTGGACGTCCCCCAATTGTGTTAGGGACGGCTAGACATCCCCTATGGCCCATTAACAAAATGTTTCATATAAAAAAATACAAAACTTTTGCGTAAATGTCTACCTGGGCACTTGCAACTGCAAGATATGAAAAAAAAACAACTTTTGATTATGTTTTGAGGGATGTCCACACCATATTCCAAAGCTCTAGTTTTGGTACAGACTAGAATGCTGCTGACAAAGGTTGCAGAGATTGGTTTCACACCTGACAATTGCATTTGCTTGAATGTTTTCAAAGCCTTTGGCATATCCTGCAATCATTTCATTCCATGAGACTGCTTTTCTTTGAGGCATTTTATTGAAGAGCCTTAAAAGCTCATCAAGTACACCATTTTGTTCATATCCTGTAATTTGCAGTCCACGAGACTACATTTTTGGGGGATACTTTGTTAAACAGCTTGCTGCCTTGTCTATGCTTTTACATTTTCCATGTACCTACCAAGGCACTTGCAGCTTCAACATCTGAAAAAAATATACTTTAAATGTAAAGCCCTTAGCATGGTTAAGGTTCACTAACATACTAAATAGTGTCATGAATGATAATTTACAAGATAAAACTAATGATACATTTTGTTTCAAAAATTGTTAAACATCAAATGAAAACCTCTCTGCAACAATGCTTATCACTTGCTCTCCAACAACAGTTATAATAAGCACAAGGTTGATAGAGACCAGACAAAGCAATGGCTTTCAATTAGTGGTTATCATTTGTGGGATCTGAACAAGTCTCAATTGAACTCTAATATAATAAGAGTACGTGTAAGTTTCTATGATGTGTATGATGATCACCTTATTGATGCTATCATATGAATATTCGAAATTTCTATATTTTTTAAATTCTCCCTATCTTTTTAATAGCCGTCCCTTGCCATCTTCTAAAAAATGGCCTCCCTCTCGTCTCCATCTCCGAAACACATGCCACCATCCCCTGCCATCCATGTCTCAGAAACCTGGGGTAACATAGCTCAATATCACTTTAACTTATTACAATCTTTTGAAATTAAAGTTTTGACACCAAAATCCTCCAACAGTATGCTTGATAATACAAAGTGTTTATCCAACAATCATTTCTACTAATTAAAAATAATGAAAGGGAAAAGACTATTTTATCGTTGGAAATCAGGATACAATATATTAAACTCAAAAAACTAGATTGTGAAAGTTTACTCTGGAGTCTGTACTATGTGTGTCCTTTGAATTGGTGTTTTAAATGCAAACAGGCCCTTTTCCCTTTTATATGTATATGCATCTGCATTTAGATTTTGTTTTGGTTTTCCTGTTTCCATTGGATATATCTTGTTTATGCAATGATAGAGGCCTCCAATGCTTTGTCAACAATTAAGGACAATAATAAAACATCTAGTTGAAGTAGTCACCTACATGTAAGGCCTCAGAAGCTGCCTTTACCAACTGTTAATGGTCTTGTATACGTATGGATATTTGTACCCCGTGAGCTAATTTTGATCTCTATTGATCTCCTTGGCCTTGTCTATGGTCTCACAAGTGTATTCCTTAGGTGTTTCATGCCTATTCTTAACCAATAGCTTTAACAATTATATCACCTATTAACTTTTAGTGTGAATTACCTAAGCAAATATGAAGCTGTGGTAAGCAAGAAATCAGTATGGATACACGAAAACTAAAACCACAAATGATTCATATCCACATGAGATATAATTTTAGTTTAAGTGCTATCGTATCAATTTGTTAAAGGGCTTACTGTAATGTCCCCGTTATTAAATAAATAAAATAAACTTGTATTTGGGCTCCGGTCTATTTAGCTTATCCCGGACCCATCTTTTATTTTAGCATAGGTGTTAGTGTGCCGTGTCGGCTTTATTTGTACGCCTCAGGAGTTTTGTCCGATGGGTATTTATGACTGGCGTGTAGGATGTATTTTGCATGTTGAGTTTTGATATTTGCTTGTAATTGCGAATTCTTGCTGGAATTCTATTGTCTACCATTTCGGAGGTGAAAGATCCTCCTTAGTTGGTATTTGCGGTTTCGGTGGGATTCAACCCTCACCCTACTTTGCCTGTTCTTTGTTCGGATCTGGCGAATCGGAAGTACTATCAATTGGTTATTGTTATCTCTTCTCGCAAGTATCGATTTGATCTTCATTGTGGATTGTATTAGTTCTTTATTTCATTCTGGTCCCGAAGGCACATTTCATTCCATGCAGGCATCTCCCTCCGGACATCCTCGAACACCTTCCAGCAGTTACCGTACGACCTTCCTATCGCCCCCGTACGATCTTCCTGTCGCCACCGCACGGCCTTCCTGTTGCCACCGCACAGTCTTCCTGTTGCCACCGCACGACCTTCTTGTTGTCACCGCACGGCCTTCCTGTTGCCACCGCACGGCCACATTCCTTCCTCCGTACGGACCTTCTGTCCACCGTACAACTTACAGTTTCAGGCGCCAAGAGTTAGGAACTTCATCACAAACGCGCCAAGGGCTCGGGAACATTGCAGTGGTATCAGAGCTGGTGATTCTGCCAACTTGTGGGTTTGAATGCAAGTATATACCAGGAGAAGGAACAGATATCATTCGGCTGATAGAATGGAAGATCAACAGGATCCTACCGCTCAAGTCATGACATTGCTAAGAGAGCTCACCAGAAATCAA
>MU223164.1:2237738-2248172 GCA_018584345.1 Thuja plicata
TTCTCTTGTAAAATTTCTCCATAACGAAGGCCTTTATTTCTTTGTTGTTTGTGGGGCACATATTGAATTGTATATTCCATTTCCTCATCCACTTGAGGTTTTGTTGCATCCATGTCTTTTTTCGTTTGCACAAAGTATCATTAAAGACAACGTGGGGCCATCTATCTCCTTCCATTCTTTCGATTCTTTTTAGATAGCTTATTAGGCAAACCATAGCAAGTGCTTTTGTTGCAAAGTTTGAAATCCATCCATTTGGTGCACAACAAAATAATATAAGTATATCTTAATAAACACTTATGTCTCCCTTTAAATTGACACTTTACATTATTCCTCATATGCACTTTATAATCATTAAATGATCCCTTTTAATAATAAAGTCAAATAATATTTAATGATTTGAACTTTTAATTAATTACTAATAAAATATTACTTTATTAATAATTAAAATGTCATAACTCCAAAAATACTCACATTTTTGATGAATTGTTTGACCCAGGGAGTCAACCACTGCATCCTCTATCCGTACGACTGCCTTACTAAAAATAGAAAGGGACCTTCTTGATCAACCTCAGATTTAGTATAAATAGTAAGTATATGAAATTGAGCTCACACGAAGTCCAATCTGAGCCAAACGAAGACCAAACTGGAACATATAGAATTATGGAAAAGATAAGAACCTCCATTAACCAAGCCTCTGCCTCAGAAGACCCTCTATCCACAATAATTAGCCTACGAGGAACACAATAATAGGCTAATCCCTCAAATTCCAATGCTCATGAAAATGGAGACATTACAGTTCACTCTCCCTAAAATTGCTTGTCCCCAAGCAATCATGACTGCAAAGAAACTCCACTACACTGGAGGTCCAAATGAAAATTGTGAAATGTCCCACACTGCAACAACACTGTTGAAGCACCAAAATAACCACAACTGCACAGAAATGAACAATAATCCATTTGTCCAATCATGTACCCACTGCAATACTCCCCAATGAACCCAACTTCGAATCCTAATGCACACAAAGGATCCCACAACACACTGGAGTGTCCAACTAAATATGCCTGGGTCCCGAGTCCTGAATAGAAGCCTGCTAAGAAGAAGAATCCCGAATCTCTATTGCGCTAATTTGATCACACTGTCACCATGCTGACAATGGTGAAGCCATCCAATGAGACCCATCCAACCTGCAGTGTTAACCATATCACCACCTGGATCCCAGTGAAAACAAAATTCACATCCATCTATCGTAAGGAGGTAGGGTTATCTGAAAGCATCTGCTACACCAAATCTCCCTCTACACTCTACCAATCCCCCATGGGTGTGAAATCCAATTGTACTACAGAGATAAGAACTACCGAGGGTGTCTCTATCACAACCACGTTATCCATCCTCCGCTAAACTGTCATGGATGTACTGACTCTGCAAGTAGTCTCCCACCAACTTGCAGCTACTAACTCCATCAACTGAAACTGGTATATACCCGTCCCATAGAGGATGGTGTAATCCTAGAGCCAATCCACATCGATGCACAAGCAAGTCCTCTCTATGCGGATCAAAGAGAAATGATGAGCACTCCTCATTTTATAGTTACGGTAAAAGGCTCTGATCTCGGTCAAGGGCTCATCACTATCAACTCGAGACTCAGGAGGTGGCTCCAACCTCTGACCCTGAACAATTGGTTGGGCAGGGCCTCTGGTAACCCTCTCTACAAACCCAACCACGAAATCTATGTGAGGAAACATTGTAGTCAAAGTATCTACAACCGCTCCCACTGATTGTCGAATCTCGCGAGAACCTCAGATGAGAGTACCCTCAGTGACTCCAAATGGTCCCTCCTGCAACTCTGGACTCTGAAGTAGGTACTCAATAAACATATCTATGCAGTAAAATTGATATGATGTAGAATCAACCCTATCCTCTGAAACCTACAACTGATCACATGGACCTTGTGACACAACAAGTTGTCTATCACCATCAGCTACATGAGATGAAATAACCAATTTGCTTTCAGGAGAGGGAACCAAATCGACATGAGAGCCATACTCCCAACCATATTACACTGTACCAACCCCCTGTGAAGATGATGGAGTAGAACTGACTACCAACACACAACTCTTTGGAGAATCCACCACTACCACACAAGGACTCTCAATAATCTATCTCGCATCATCTGACAATGTGCTAACCACTGGAGAACCTGATACAAGAGGCTCTCTGCAGATCTCAACTAAAGTACTCATCCCAGTTGAGTCTACTGCACCTAAATTAGTGATGGATGTAGCCACATTCTCACTACAACACGTGGATATCAACTCATCACCAACAACCACTGTAGAAAGCTAAACTGAATCTGTAGCTGGTGAAGATTGTACTCAGCTATCATTAGTGCACACATCATCAACCGAGGTACTACTGCTAAGCACCTTAACAAATGACTCATCTGATAAAGTGGAAGTTGCTGCTACAACAGTCTCCTCGCACACTCCCACTTCCAATATAACTGTAAGTCCCTGTAAGTCGCGATCTTGGGACCTATCACCAACCAATGAATTTTCTAAAGTTTGATATGAAAAATTAGACTCGCTGAAACATGAGTCATCCTCATATATAGCATCAGTAGTACCCAAATCACGAGTACCAACAACATCCACCTGTAAACTCTCTGCTATCTCATGCTAATGCAAACACTACTCATTGCTGTCATGAAAATCAGAATGATTACAGCTCACATTTTTCATGCAATCCTCAAAATTGTCACTCTCATCATGCGAGTCAAGACTCAAAGTGATACCAACAACATCCTCCGTCCTTGCCCTGACATCAACACCATCAGTAGGCTCAAATAAAGGACTGTTGTCATAAAATTCAGTACCTATACCATTAATATCTTCATTGCTACCAATTGATCTAGGGCTGCCATCAGTTGTGGCTATCATGTCATCAACGTTTCCATGATCACGAGCTCTTGTCTCATGGAAATGATGGGACTCAATGCAGCTATCCTCAAACAAATCAGTCATAACCTTGTGCCTTTGTGAAGAGTCTCTTTTGTCATGCGTATAAGAAACACTAGTGGCTGCTCCACGAAGCAAAGGATCAACTTCCATATCCACTTTATTTTCCATTGTTTCTTTTGCATGGATAAGATCATTGAAATTAGAGCCTGTTTTTCCCTTCTTCACAAACAAGAGTCCAGAATCTCGGGATGTTGTAGAAGCCCTGATAAATTTCTATTGCAATCCTGAAAGGTATTGTTGTAATCCTGCAATGCATGCATGAGCTTGGGCATAAGAACCTGTATGGATTTCGTTAACCTTCTTTTACCCATTATTTACACAACACCTTTGTCTAAATACAACAAGCCTCCCCCACATGATGACAGGAAACTACTCTAATACCACTGTAATATCCCCAACTAGGATATTGTCTCAAATCTGGTTTGTATCTTCAATTTTGGATGTTTGACATCTTGTCAAACACTTTGCTTGCAACCTCTATTTTGCTCGCTTTAATTTTCAGATTGTCTTTGTTTGCTTGGAATGGTCCCAAATGAAGTTTAGATGTTTGCAAGTGATTGCTAAGAAGTCTAAGAAGTCTAGGCAAAGAACTAAGTTTCAATGCAATCCTTTTCGACATTTTAAAATGCATACATATGATTTCTACATATAAAATTTGCATCTACAGTCAATGGACATTTTCACAAAGACTTGACATGCATATTATTGATTTATTATAAACTGAAAATTAATAGCTACAGCAAAGGCATTTCATCAAACAATTATTATGCAACCAAATAACTCCTATTTAACAAATGCCAAGCCAAGTACAAGGTGCCAAACTAAATGATGTTGATATACAATGAGAAACCTGGAAATCTGATTTCTTTGTAACTGATGGAATTCTCCAGTACCAATCGCAGCACACTAGAAAAAAAGTTTCCTAAATGTCAAGCTGAAACTAATAAAAATGGCACCCTCAAATCAAAACGTGTCTTCCCTTCTGCAAACACCAGCCCTCAAATTATTATCGATGCCTGTAATTAATGAATGTTGTCCAACTAATAAAGTCGTGGCAACCTTAATCTCCAAACACAGCCTCTTTATACTGCTGCGATTTGCAATATAATTATTTTTTTGCCCTTGTAAAGATGTCTTAAATGAAATGGGGCTGCTATTTGTTGATCTCTACAATCAATGATATCAATCATGGCCTGAGTGAAGCCAACGCCTAGCATAGTTAGTGGGGTGTTTCACCAATTCACTGTGTTATTAGACTTGGAAGAATTTACAATACTTCAAGCCTGAGTCTCAAACCCTTGTCTCCAACTCTCAACTAAATCAACAAATATCAAATGCATCAAGAATGAATTCATCTTTGCATTGAATGCATTTATAATCTCCAACGCAAATCAGCTAGAAGCTTCAAGTTCACTCCCTGTATAACTTAAAAACATGTGTTTTTGTTGCAAAGTTATTTGGTGTACAACAAAATAATATAAAGTATATCTTAATAAAAACTTTTGTCTCCCTTTAAATTGACATTTTACATTATTCTTCATATGCACTTTATAATTTGACTTTATAAACATTAAACGATCCATTTTAATAATAAAGTCAAATAATATTTAATGATATGCACTTTTAGTTAATTATTAATAAAGTATTAATAATTAAAATGTCATAACTCTAAAAATACTCATTATTTTGATGAATCGTTTGAACCAGAGAGTCAATCACTGCATCATATATCCGTACGACCGTCTTACTAAAAATAGAAAGGACCCTTTTCAATCAACTTCAGACTTACTATAAATAGTAAGTATATGAAACTGAGCACAAACAAAGTCCAATCTGAGTCAAATGAAGACCAAACTAGAACATATAAAATTCTGGAGAAGATAAGAACCTCCATTAACCAAGCCTTTGCCTCAGAAGACCCTTTATCCACAATAATTAGCCTACAAAGGACACAATAATAGGCTAATCCCTCAAATTCCAATGCTCATGAAAATGGGGCATTACAACATACCCTACAGATCTTTGTACTAACATAATTAATGACAGCAAAATTGTTTGATTTTCTAAATTTAATCAAACTAGAATTAGTATCTTGACTTTGAAAGATAAATTTTTAGAAATTTGATTAGAGCTCATGAAAAGTAGGACCACAAGTGAGAAGCCTTTTCTAGTTCTACAGATTGTCTAATCATTTTTCAGAAAATCTTGCCACAATATTGCTACTAAAATAACTACCCCTAGGAAATTAATTGCATCCCCTAAAAGTAAGATTCACAGTTGAGAAGCTTTTTCCAAAGCTAGAATTTATTTAATCATATTCTTTGTTTCCTTTCACAATATTGTTGACATAACTATCCCTAAATTGCACACTTAAAAGTTGATTTATGTGATTCAAAATCTTGCATATCTAAACTGTGTGAAGGTATGCTTGCATGTATCAACCTACATCCATGTGAATTCATACAACCTTCTTAACAATGGAATGTGTGAAGGTATGGTTGCAAGCGGTATCAACCTACATCCATGTAAACTCATGCAACTATCTTTATAATGGAATATACTATCACGTTTACTGAAGTATAGTGACTAATCTTATAACAATGTCAATACTTTTGAAACTAATAAAAAGGTTCGAGGTAGAAAAGATAAAATGGTCATCGCAGGCTCCCACTCATGTTGAAGTTTTTGAAATCGCAGGCCTTCACTTGCGAGGAACGACAAACTCCATCTCGAGAAGGGTCAACACAAAACGTGCAACCTGCTCATGTTGTGGATGTCAATGCTCAACCTTCTCATGAAGTGGCAACAACTATTGCTCACACTGCGACCACAAATGTTTTTTATTTGGTTGTGGAGGCTCCTTCGGGTTCCCTTTGTAGGGGTGGATTCAAGGATGTCTTGGTTGCTACTTTGTTGGGTACCTCTCAGTGACTTGGTACTGGGTTTATTACCGTTGGTGGATGAAGTTTTTCTCGTGTTTCCAAATCTACACCTTCAAAGGAGAAATATTGGCCCCTTTCTTGTGCCAAGGCATCCCAGGTGGTGGTGTATGGTCCATATGTGGTGGAAAATGTGGATTTCTACCAATGTTGCGGGTTAGTTTGTAGAATCATTGGTTTCTGGCCTTCTCTTACAAATCTTCATCGTTGGGTGACAAATTTGTAGACTCTTGGTCCATGGAAATATTGAGATTTTACCTTATGCAATGGGTTTTTTATTGCTCTTTTTACTTCTTTTGGAGAACAAAATTTGGTGCTTAGCCAACTGTGGGTTTGGGGGACCCACTCTCTCTCAGCCAAACCCTAGACAATTTCCTTTAATCCTCTTAGTGTGTTTCCAGTGTGGGTTCGGTTCCCCTCTCTTCCCCTTCACTTTTGGGAGAACTCTTGTTTTGAGGCCATTGGCAAATCTATTGGTTGATTCATAAAGGTGGATGAGACTACAACAACTATGGGTCTCTCTACCTTCGCACAAATTTTGGTGGACATCATTATCTCCATAACTCTCCCTGGAGATGTGGTTCTCATGGTGAGTGAAAGGCCATGGACTCAAGTGGTGGATTATGAGGGCATCCCTTTTCAATGTCGTCGATGTTTCTCTACTAGTCACTTAGCAACTGCTTGTTGTCGCCTATAGCGTAAAGGCACCGCCACTTGGTGGAAAGACGCTTGCGAAGAGCATCTAACTATCTCAGCTTATGATTCTTCCTCTGATGAAGAGTCACAAACTAGTGATGAGGATGAAGCTCTTGTTGCAAATTTGGGTGATGCCTACTGTAAATCAGGTCGTCCATGAGAATACCACTCCTACTCCTATTGGTGTGCCCCCCTCTGGCCTTGATGACACTTCTTTGACTTTTGCCCCTGCTCTGCTCCAATCTCCAAATGACAATGTATAACTTTCTCAACACTCTAACCCTCATGTTGACAGTTGTCCTAATAGAGTTCCATTAGCTACTCCCCTTGTGGTGGGGATCCTAAGGACAACATAGCCTATACGGTTGTTTGATGGCGCAAGAAAAATATTTCTTTAAAATCACATTCATCTCCACAAGTGGTGAATGAGTTTCCCTCCCACTCTTGAGGACGGATACTAGCCTTTATGCCAGTGTGTTGTTTATATTTTGTATTTGCCAGCACCTTTATTGTTAGTGTATTGTTAGTGAGTTGTTGATGGCATCTACTTGTAAAAGCCAACACCTCTACTAACGTGGTTTTGTTCTCTTTGACGCCTTCGGTCTGTGGTTGTGTAAGGGCCAACACCCTTGTTAGGCTACCAATTTTAATGAAAAAAGTTGTTCGAGGCAAACTAAACCCAAGATAACATTTGATAAAACACAATAAATAAGAAAATCATTATGTAATGAGGCCTTGGATCTTTCTATCTTAATAAGAGATCTAAAACTAATTTGTGAGCGATAGGTGCTATAGATTAACCTGATCATGACGGCTACTAGAAATCGCTATATAGAGCCTCGCTAACTTTAATGTCCTCCAGAATTCATCCCTAACATGTCTAGATTTGGATAGTGGGTTGTTGATTATATATTTGATGGAAAGTGGGTTAATCTTCTTAATGACGTTAGTACCGACCTTCTCCCTCTTCAAATTTATTTGAATTCTTTTGTGATCTTGCAGTAGGAGGTGGATGACCAATTGGTTTGGAAGACTTTATCTTTGGGTGACTTCTTTGTAGCCTCGACGTTCTCTTTGTAGGATGCTCTCCTATCTCACCCTCCTCCCTAGGTTGGAGTGTGGTCTAATGTCATCGTACCGAAGATTGGTCAAGTCTAATATGGATGGTGGCCGATTGAAGGATTTGGAGTTCAATGAATGGTGGGTGAGAATGTAGAAAAGAAAAAATTCCTCAAATATATTCTTTTGGATCATGCTTCAATACAAGATCTTGACTCTCAACAATCTTTGCAAGAGAGGTTTTTGTTTACCTAACAGATACTTTCATTGCTACGTTGATGTTGAATCTAGTTCGCATTTGTTTCTACATTGTTCCTATGCCCATGAGGTTTGGGGTCTTCTTTAGCATTGGATGTTGGATTTTTGCGGCCCTATCTTCTATGTTGAATCTCCTTAGCCAGTGGAAGGCTCCCTCCTTTAATCAAACTTTCAATCCATTATGGTCCCTAACCCTCCCTCATTTGGTTTGGGGATTATGGAAGGAGAGAAATAACAGTCTTCAAGGATGTTCCTCTTCCACCCGAAGTAGTTTTTATAAAAAAAATCTTTAGGGTTATATCGGAAAACTACAACTTTGCCAGAGCTAAGTTCACTAGCAAGACTAAGAAAATGTGCTCACAGTATGATTATTGGGTGGCTTTCACTTGGAAAATTAAAGGCGATCTATCTATTTCTTTCAGACCTATTAAGTTGCCCAGGGAAAATGTTCATTGGAATCTTTCTCCTTCAGAGTGGGTGAAAGTCAACTTCTATGGGGTGGCTAAGGAAAATCTCAGGCTAACTGGGTATGAGGGACTAGTTGGAGATGATAATGGTAGGTTCCTTTTAGCAGTGGCACTCCCCTTGGGATTTTAGACTAACCACCTTGCTGAAGTTGTTGCTTCCTTCCATGGTTTAAGATTAGCTAAACTTCTAAATTACAAGATGATGTGGTGAGAGGGTGATTCGAATAATATTATTCAGTGCCTAAAGGATTTTCAAAAGCCTTCTTTGACCATTGAAAAGTGGATTTATAATTATTTGGATATCCTAAAATCCTTCGATAGAGTTCATATATCTCATTCTTTTTGTTAAACTAATAGAGTTGCAGATTATTTTGCAAATAGGGGGTCCGTGCTCATGAAATGAAGACTTGGCACCTTGGTGATTATGTGCCAGAAGATGTTAACTCCTTGATGAGATATGATTTTTCTCATGTTCAAATTCTTCAATCCCCTATAGATTAATGATGGGGCAATCTGTGTTGGCAGTTTTTCCCTCATTGTGAGGAGTGCAATGAAAGATAAGAGTTTTTTAATGCATCTTTCTATAGCCCTTCCCACATTTTCTAGGTGCTTTGTGAGGTTTTTTTGTGTGCTTCTATACTGGAACTTGGTTTTTTATTGGCCTTGTGAGGATGGGCAGAGATAGGAGAAGGATCAAACCTTTAGACTTAAGGAGATCAAGAATGATGCCACCATCTAGAGAATTTTGAAGCAAGGTGGTCTAACCCCTTTCATTGAGAAACTTCATGGGTTCGACCCCAATGTCACGATTAAGTTTGCTAAGGGCTGGAAGGATGAGAACATTTCTCTCTTTGGGAGAAATTTTGAAATTGATGAAAAACTTCTTGCAGAGGTTACTGGGTTGTCTATGGAAGGGGCCAAGTTCTACAGGGATAGGAAACTTTCAGATGCGGTTGTGAAGAAATTCCCCAAAGATGAGAAATAGAAAAAGAATTCGGCTAAAACTTCTAAGAGAAGCTATGGTACTGGTAAGATTAAGCCAATGTGGTGTGTTGTGTTATAGGTAATCACGAAATACATAACTTTGGATGGTTTTTATACTAGGGCTTTTGGCCACCATTTCGTTTTGTTGAACCACTTTAGGCACAAAGTGAAAATTTCCTTTCCTTTCTATTTCCTTGTGTCTATTAATGATAGCATAAATGATCATAGGAAATATAAGAAAATTCTTGTGCTTGATGAGGGTTTTTTGTTGTTGATTTTTGAACATCTTAAATCTTTACCCTCTCCTTCTATAGATCCTCCCAAATCTTCCTACGAGCCCGATTTTGAGGATAAGGATTCTGGGAATCACTATTCATGTAAGGATGATTGGGATATTGAGGAGGATGGTGAATCTGTGTTTTCCATGGATACAAATGGGAGACACTCTTTCCCAAAGGATATCAATGCAGATTCTCCTTTCCTAAACCTTAACGAGGAAAGCCCCAATGACATACTTGCTATAGCTCGAAATGTTATTGTTGACACTTTCAGAATGCATAAATGGATCTTCCACAAGATCAAAGACATCAATCTCAAGCTTCGGGCGGTCAGAACCAAACAAGATAATTACAATGTTGAGTAGTGTGTTGAAGAAAAGAAGTTTATAGTTGATTCCATGCAAAAGACCGTCAACACTGTGAATGCTTTTAAGAAGGATTATGATGGCAGGATTTTGATGCTGGAAGATAAAATTAAAAAATATTATGATGGGAAAATTAAACACTTGCAAGTGTTGGAATTATATTGAGATGATGTACTGAGAGGGGAGGGGTGAATCAGTACCTCTAAAACTTTTCTTGGTTATCTCATTAACCCTTACTAATCAATTTGTAATTTTATCTTATCTAACTGTTCATCTTTCTTTATGCATATGAAATCATATCATACATTCTTTTGATATGTAACAATAATAGAAACATTCATGAAAATAGATAACACATGACACAAGATATG
>MU223164.1:2255601-2271378 GCA_018584345.1 Thuja plicata
TTCATGAAAATAGATAACACATGACACAAGATATGATATCGCAGAAAACTCCTGTTAAGGAAGTAAAAACTGCGGTGGGGATTGTTACCCACAAACTTCACTATCTGCAGATAAGAAGGGGCCGGTTGGTAGCCTCTGTGTGTTCTTGATAACTGATATACTTTGTTTCTGATCTTTGCATGAATTCTGCCTTCTGCTCCTTAGATGCTCTTCGTGGCTATCAATAATAAAGAATTCATGTACTCACAATTGAGTATGAACATCTATTTATACAAATTTAGGTTCAATTCTTGATTCATGCAGCGCAAGTTAACTCTAGATCCAAGGTTTATAACTTGACCTTGATCTTTAGTTAGATATGCTTTAGATCCGTTAGGATGCTTTAAAGCATTTACATAAAGCTTGCATGACCATCAAATTCTGATTTAAAACAAAATAAAACTCTATAAATAGAATTACATTGCTTTAACCGTCGTGTAAAACTCAGATCCACAATTTGCGGGTTCTTGATCCGTCTGTGGATTCTGATGGTTAGTTTTCTTGATCGTCGGTGTTCCTTTCTTGAACTGGTCGTCGGGTATGCCTGATCTGTTTATGTCAGGTTAGTTTTGAAAAATGTGTCGCCAGTAATGCTTATGTTCGTCGGTGATGCCTGTGGTCGCCGGTGATGTTTGTGGTCGTCGGTGATGCTTGTCACTTTTATACTTAGCATTTTTCTCAAAAATCTTTGTTCTGTCGGGTATGCTTGCATTTCACCGGTAATGCATGCTATCTGTCGGTAATGCTTTTTGTCTATGTTTTTCAGTGAGTATACTAATGGAAAAATAATGTCATCAGGAAGTTAAGTTCCAAAAGATTAATGATAATCTCATCTCCCTTGTCACTTATAGCCATAGAGTGGTAAAGGATTCTACTAAGAGTCTCAATACAATGGTTGGTAAACTTGAAAGCTTTCTGTAGGAAGGGGTTGTTGTTGGTGTTGAAATGTTTGATAAGATGCACAAACATGAGGAGAATAATGACCCATCTAAAAGGACCAGAGCCAACTTGAAAAGGAAGGCTAACAACTCTCAAGATATTCAGGACATGAAAAAGATAGCCCTAATTATGACTCAACTAGAGACTAAGGTAGTGGAAGCTCTTAAGAATCTAAACTAAGTATTTGGTCTATTGTTCTATAAGTCATTTTTTGTTGTCTTAGTGTTGCTGGCTTTATGGCTCTTTATCTTTAAAGAAGCATTTTTTAAATAGGATTTTGGTTCCCTTCAAAACTTGCTTGTTCCTTAATAAAAAATTGTAATGTCCTACATTACTTCCTCGAGTTCAAATGAAGACTTCAAAGTGACTCGTTTGACTGATAAATGGGAGATCATGCCCCTTGTCACTATGTCATCTTTATAGCATTTTTAGGTTTCTCTTGTAAACATTTGCCACTATATGGCCAACTTGGAAGCACCTATGACATCTAAATGAAATATTTTCATAATCTAGAACTTGTTTCTAAATTTTATCCCCTACTATCAACGATATTTTTTCTTAGGCAAAACCTTTAGAAATACCCAACTTCACTTGAATCCTAGGTGAGGTAGAGTGGATTAAACCATTAGTTTTAGGAACATTAAAAAAAATTCCCTATCCCTTGGAAGCAAGAATCTACTTACAGCTGAAGCAACAAATAGGAAAACTGAATCTATATTGAAATTATCTAGAATAGCTTAGTCGTTAGATTTAATTTTAGAATTCACCATTTCATGAAGACTATTGATTTATCTCAAAATGTGCAATCTATCTTCCACCAATCAACAAAATAAAATAAAAGAACCTTAGGCATTGAGATAAATTTCTACTGTTCATTGTAGCTTTACTAACTAATTTTTGTTATTCGTGCATAAAGATTAATGAAATGTGTAGGAATTTGCATTTAGCAATGACAACAACCCAAGATCAAGAAGCCAGTGAATACCACAAAAGCAAGGGAGACAAGAATAAGTTGTATTCTCCTTAATATGCAATAACCGAACTGTTGTAGATAATAGATAATGGATAATAATTTAGATGCACCTACTTATATAGGCAAGCCATGATAACTAGGAGATAAACAAGAGATAGCTAATCACCCACGCTAGGTGGAAGCACACGCTCACCAAAGATGGATCATCCTCCATTATGTAATGAAGTATGTCTGAACATGTGCAACAATGTGGAGGATGATAAGTGATTAGTGCACTAAAGGTAGAGATAACACATAAAGTGGAAATGTGATAACGAGTATCACCACCTAAAGTGTAATTTCTCATACACAATGTGCTAATAAAGGTGCAAAATCCATAGCGTCTCAAATAAAAATTACTATATATGTATTATCCTAAATAAGCTTAAGTAAAGTGTAAGTAGGTGAATAATTAATTACACCAACACCTACCCTAAAGTGCAACTTAGGGGAATGCACTTAAGCTCACAATGCAAGATGGATCTCAACTACATGGTCATGTTAGGTACCCATGTACAATATAAAAGTATAAATGCAATGCAATCTCTGATAAAGAAAAGAAAAGGACAGAACCTAGGGGAACAAAACTCCCCTTTAAAAAGAGAGATGAATACATAACAAAAACTCTCAAAGAAGTATGAGATGGACAAAACCCCATATGAGGAAAGTCACCCCCTCCCCCCGCTTATAAGAGAGAAGAAGAAGAGAGACCAAGTAGCCCCCGCGCCTCAATGTAGACTATACACCAATGGTAGATGCTATATGTTGGATGAAGTAATTTCTCCATGATCGTCAAACAATGTTCCTCCCCTTAGGAAGAAACAACTCCAAAGGTGTATATACGATGGTTTCCCAATCTGAAAAGATGGATGCAAGAAGAAACCTCAAAATATATGGAGTCTCTGAAAGCTGATCAACTGTCCTCATGTTGAAGTCGAAGGCTACCCCTTCCAAAACTATTGAAAATGACAAGTCAAGATCCAATGACGATGGATGTAGAACATGTTTCAAAGACCCAAATGTCTCTTCTCAAGATAAAGAGACCTCCTCCAACTGTTGTACATAAGGATCCACAATCATATAAAACTTGAAAGAATGATCATGTGGAGAATGATAAGAGGGTCAAAGTGTTCCCTCACAACAACTGAAGAAGGATCATCTTCATCAAAGAGAAGATGAATGTCATCAATAATGTCTCCCAAATCTTTGATGTAGGACTCCACAAACAAAATTGCAATATGTGGAAAGTAGTCATCCCATAAAGTCATAAATGGAAGACATGGTATCTCTCGCTGCACTCAATCACAAGGAGACAAAGTTGTAGCAATGTAGGCATGTGGAAGTGACTGATGTTGTGACTGTGTCATACAGCTGTTTGAAGGATCTCCCACAAGTGAACTTGTTGTGCCAAGAGCCTGTCAAACCCAATGAGGTCTAGTATAAGATCCAAGAGTATCCTCAACTGCAAGTGGACCGTGCGAAGGTATAATCCTATGATCCATAGTTGAGGTAGAATCACCATCCGAGTCACTAATATCATGTTCCATAATGGATGAAGTAAGAGGAGTAGAGGCCAAGATAGGAGAGATTTCCTCAAAGTGCACACTCCTATCTATTAATATATCATTAGTCTCAAGATCCATAAGTCTATGCCTTAGCACCTTCAGGATATCCAACAAATATGCAAGGCCTACTTTTTGGTAATAATGCCTTGCATTTCTGTGGAGATATTTGTGCCCATGCTAGGCAACCAAAGACTTTGAAGTGTCTCACAACTAGTTTTCTACCACACCAAGCCTCAAAAAGAGTGATTCCCTTCAAAGCTTTATGAGCAATGTGATTTTGAATGTGTGTGACTCAACTTATATCTTCTGCTTAGCATGAATCATGCAGCTAGACATTTCCTTAAGAGTTCTATTCTTCCTTTTTATAACACCATTACATTGTGGAGTGTATGTAACTAAATGTTGAAGATCAATTCCCTCAAGTGTACAAAAGTCCATAAGGCTTTAGTTCACGTATTCCCTTCCATTATCTGTTCATAGAACCTTGATGCCTTTCCTTGATTGCTTCTCAATATGAGCCTCGAAGGTGAGAAACTTGTCAAACACTTCACTCTTGTGACCAAGAAAGTAGACCCATGTAAAGCGAGAATAGTCATCAATGAAGGTGAGGACATAGAGAGCCTTGCTGAATGATGGCACTGGAAAGGGACTTTCTACATCACTATGAACCAACTCAAGAACAATTGATGCTCTCCAAGACTTCCCCTTTTCAAAATTCTCTTCTGGATGCTTACCCATTGAACAACTTGAACATACATCCTCAAAAAAAATGATTGTAGGTAGACCTTTGACCATGTTCTTGGAGCTAAGCTACTAAAGATAGTGGTAATTAAGATGTTCAAACAACTCATGCCATAAATTGCTTTGTGAATTTGAATGTGTCAATAGGGCGATAGAAGGATATTTGGGCACAAAGTGGGAGAATGATTAAAGCCTTGTGTTACGATTAGCTTTTCCCACTGCTACCAAAGCATCAACCTTAATATTTTTTACCACAAGTGAATCAAGAAAGAACTCAACTTTATTTCCACCTCCATAATGAGTGACATGGTAAATTGAAAGGAGATTGTTGCTTGAGTTAGGAACATAGAGAACATCTTTGAGTGCTCCATTTTCAATATCAATTGAACCTTTCCCTTCAACTTCCACTTGTGTATCATCTCCTACAAAGATGTTAGGTACCTTAGATGGCTCCAATAAAGAAAAATGCTCCTTTGAAGAACACATGTGTTGAGTGGGAACCAAGTCAAGTATCCCTTCCTATGAAGAACTTTTAGTTGCCACAAATGCTTTCCCTTTTCCTTTTGACTGTGAGAAGTGGAAGGTGGTGAATCCTTTTATTTGTAGGAATTTGGAAAATCAATGGTGTTCCTCTTTATAATGTTTTTCAACTCTCAATTTTCTTAGTGTGCCAATGATGCTCATCATGACTAGTTTTCTTGCAATATGCACAAGGTGGTCTCTCCTTCCTAAATGAGTTTCCCTTCTTGTTGGAATATGAAGAATTGCCTTGTTGTGAGGAGGTTGAATGTGCTTTCTCTTGTTGTGTCTTTGGCTTCCACTATTTCTGCTTCTTGTAGGCACCCTTTCCTTGATTCCCTTGATTTCCATGATTAGCTACAAAATGCTTAGACTTTGAAGACTTGAGAATCCCCATGGTCATCAACTTTGATTGCTCTAACATCAAAATTTCTATGAAGGCATCAAATGTGGGCATGGTGTATGAAGCACCCATAATCAACTTATGGGTTTTGAAGATAGAAACAAATGTTGCATACTTTGATGAATGTTTGTCCAACAAAATTTAGATCATATGTGCGTCCTTTTTGCCCATGCCACAATCCTTGAGTTTGGTTGTAATATCTGTAGATTTAGTTACATAGTCCTGGATTGTATCAAAGTCTTTGGGATCCAAATTTTTGAGTTCTCGGTCAAGCTTGTAGCCCATAGCCTCATCAACTTGGCCATACAATTGACCAAATTTGTCCCAAGCCTCTTTGACTAAGGTACATTTTTCAATATGAAGATGAGATCCTTTAATACATACTTCCTCAAAGTTCCAAGAGCCATAGTATTTTTAGTGAGCCATTCTAATTGAGCATTAGGATCAGTTTTAGGATCATATGGTGTAGTAATAGGTCTATTAATATAATGCTTTAATCCTTTCTCCATTAGCTTATTCCATGCATCAATTTTCCAAGAAGAATAATTATGTGGAGTTAAAAGTAGAAATTTAGGAGAACCCATTATGAAAAAAGAAAGAGCACAAGAGACAGAGAAAATCACACAAGACACCCCGCCATCCTCACCCCCCAAATTCAATCAACAAGTTTTACATATCACCTAACTCGTGATATGAGGAATCACCTAACACGTGATACCAAGTTTTACATATCACCTAACTCATAATATGAAGGATATAATATGCTCGCGAACATTACATTCTCTTTATATACCCCTATTATGGTATGTGCACTGACATTACATCACATAATGTCTACCATAATAAATCATGGCACCCCCATGAATCAAGATGATATCAATTCAACATGATATCAACATTACAAGATCGTCACCTTATAATGTTAACTACACGTGTTCATTAAATTAAAAGTCGTCACCTTTTAGCAATGTACACAGGATGGGTGGGCCCATAAAGTCATATAGTCACACGTATGACAAAATAATTTTACCCATTAAACATCTGTATTATATTAGTACAAATCAAAATTTTAAATTTCAACCATACCAAGATTTTTCCTGAAGTGATCAACTTTCACGTTTGGAAGTGGTTTGGTAAGGATATATGTTGTTTGATCTCCTGTACTGATATATTCCAACTGGATCACATTCCTTTCTACCATGTCTCTCACATAGTGGTAAGGAATCTCTATATGCTTAGATCTGTCATGAAATATTGGATTCACTGATAGCTTGATGCAACTTTGGTTATCACAATGGATGATAGTCGGTTTTAGAGGTTCGCTGAATAATCCTACAATTAGTTTTCTGAGCCATAATGCTTCTCTAGCATCCATTGATACTGCGATATATTTGGCCTCTATAGAGCTTTGGTCCATTGACGAGTGTTTTCTGCTAATCCACGATATCATAGCCGATCCTAAACTAAAGCAACACCTTGAGGTGCTCTTTCGATCGGTCACACTTCTAGCCCAATTTGAGTCAGTGAATCCATGAAGATCTAAGGCAACCTTTTCATATTTGAGTCCATAATTTAGAGTACCTTGAAGGTACCTCATTGTATGCTTCATAACCACAAGATGTATTTCCTTAGGCTCACACATGAATTGGCTCAAAGCATTCACTGCATAATAGATATTTGGTCTAGTGTTGACCAGATACATCAATGATCCAATCATATGTCTGTAGAGAGTGGGATCAACTGACTGAGAATCTGTTGATTCTTCCTTCAACTTGTGAAGACTTGTCTCCATAGGTGATGACATCGGTATGGAGTTCATCATGCCAAATCTCTTCAATATATCAATGGTGTACTTTCCTTGGTTTAGATAATGCTATCTGATTTCTTCCAGAATTCTAAGCCAAGGAAGTAGTGCAGTAGTCCTAAGTCATTCATGTTAAATTCTGAGGCTAGTTCCTTCTTGCACTGATTAATGAGATGATCCTCTCCTGTAATCAACAGATCATCAACATATAATATTAACATTAACATATCATCTTTGCTTTCTTGAAGTAGAGGTTTGGGTCTGCATGATTTTGGAGAATCCTAATCTCATGAGGTAACTGTTAATTCTCTCATACCAGGCTTTGGGAGCCTACTTAAGTCCGTAAAGGGCTTTCTTTAACTTACACACGTGTGTTCTTGAATTATGGATCTCAAATCCTTCAGGTTGCTCCAAGTAGACCTCTTCTTCAATAGTTTCATTTAAGAATGCGGTCTTAACATCCATCTAATGTACTTTCCATCCTTTGGCAGCTACAATGGCTAAAAAAAATCTAACTTAAGTATATCGGGCAACTGGAGCAAAATTTTCTTCATAGCCAATTCCCTCTTTTTGTGAGAAACCTCTGGCTATGAACCTTTATTTGTACTTTTCTATACTTTCATATGCACCATGCTTGATCTTGAACAACCATTTGGAGGAGACAACTTATTTCTCTTTAGGTCTAGATACAATTTCCCATACATCATTCTTTAGGATGGACTGATATCCCTCTGCCATGACATCTTTCCATACTTGTTACTGAATAGCTTCTAAAACATTTGCACGTTCTGACTTTGAGAGCTCACTCATTAGGGCTACCTAACTAGATAATCTCGTGGTTCTTTTACTCTCTCTAAAAGTTCCTGAAGGAGCTCCATAGGACTTTTCTTCTTCTATAATCTTAGTTTCCCAAAGAGGTCTCTTCATAGGATTTTCAAGGATGTGCTTAATTCTTCATTTTCTTCTTCCTCGGGATACTCCCTCTGAATCTCAAGAACAGTTTCCTTTTCTGGTTCTATGGGAGAAGTTTGGATTTCTGGCTCAACAAAGTTTCTAGCTCTTGTGAATGCTTTATCCTCCTCAAAAATTACATCCCTGCTTAGTTTAGTCTATTTCTGACTAGGCACATGTAATCGGTAAGCTTTTGAGATTTCACTGTAACCTACAAGAATACCCTTTCTTCCTGAAGGTTCTAGTTTTGTTATTTTCTCTTTGGGCACATGTATGTATATAGGACACCCAAATATCCTTAAGTGACTGATGTCTAGTTTTGTATAGGTGAAAACCTCTTCAGAATTTTTATTATCAATATGAGAGCGTGGACATCTATTTTTAATGTATACTACAGTATTAGAGGCTTATGCCCAAAGAGCAGTTTCTATGTTTTGATCAAGAAGCATTGCCTTGGCAGCTTCTACAATGGTTCTATTTTTCTTTTTAGAAACCCCATTTTGTTGTGGATTGTAAGGGACAATGAACTCCCTCTTAACCACTGCATCTTTACAAAATTATTTAAATATATTTGATGTATATTCCCTCCCGTTGTCTGTCCATAAGGTTTTTGTTTTTATTCCAATGGAATTTTCAGTAAGGGATTTGAATTCCTTAAATCTTTTAAGGATCTCCTCATATTCTTTACATTTGAGGAAATAGATCCAAGTCTTCCTGGAGAAATCATTAGCAAAGATTACATAATATAGAAACCCTCCTAATGAAGGGACAAACATGGGCCCACACAAATCTGAATGGACTAATTCTAATACATTATTTGTTTTGCAGAACTATTCTGAAATGATCCCTTAGTGGTTTTACCTAAGGCGCACCCCTTGCATGCCCCGAAGTGGTATTGTTTAAGTTTTGGTAATCCAGTGACTAATCCTTCCATGAAAGATAGGGCTCTAAAATTTAGGTGTCCTAATCTTCTATGCCATATTTCATTAGAGTCTGTAATTTCATAGATAAGGGCTAGATTTGGTTATGTACATAGCTCATACAAATAACCTTGTCTCTTACCTATGGTTTGTGCTTTCTTAATAGTAGAGTTTTTTTACCATGCCAATACTTTACCATCGATGAAGGTTACCCTGTATCCATTACCTTCAAGTGCAAATATGAAGACTAAATTTCTTTTGATACCTTGAACAAACAATACCCCAGTGAGTTGAATAGAGATGCCTGACTTCAGTTTAATGGTACAAGTTCCAACACCTTTCACTGGTTGTGCAGAGTCATCTCCAATATTTACTTCCTCACCAGTTTCTTCCACCATCGAATCTAATAGTTCTCTGAATCTAGTAACATTTCTTGAGGAACCACTGGCTATGACCAAGGTATTTTTATTATAGACTTGATTTGAAAGTGCGGACTAGAATACAAACTTCTCAGATCCATGCTCTTCCTTATTCTTCTTTACCTTGGAAAATGAGGCTTGATGCTTTCTGTATGGAAAATTTACTACATAGTGTCCATACTGATTGCATCTAAAATATTGTACCTTTTACATATCTTTCTTGGATTTACCATTCCCATGATTGTTTTTCCTTTTCTTGAAATGTTTCTTCTTTTCTTTCTTGTGGGAATTTACATTTAATACATGAAGATCTTCATCAATGGTTTTCCTCTTGAGTCCTTTCTTTGCTAGTCTTGATTCTTCTTGGAGATAATCTGATCTTAGCTAGTCAAATTTTGGAAATTTTGACTTAGCACTGAAAAAAATGTCTCCCAGGAGTCAGGTAGATCATCTAAGGCAATTAATGATAATTCCTTATATTCTATCTTTTACCCAAGTGTTGACAGTTAATCTCTTAGAGACGAGATTCTCATAAAGTATGAGTTGATTGATTCGCCTTTGTTCATACTTATATGGTTAATCTCTCTGTTTAGGTCTAAGGTCTTGCTAGCACTACTTATTTCATAAGTGTTTACAAGTGTTTTTTTTTCTATTGCATATCAGTGGATCAAAAATTTACCTAAGAGTTTGTACCATATTAAACAAGTTTAACCGAGAGCTGGAGAGATCACAGCTAGATCAAAAAGGATCAAAATATTACAAGTACTATCATCGCAAAGTTTATATGCAGGAAAACTTAAAACTACAAACTGTAGAGGTAGTATTATCCAGAGGGCACATCATGATCTCCATCTGACTCATTGGAGTATGGGGATACAACATTATATCCAATAATATCGAAGGGTGGCCCACCTTTTGCATTCCTTGTTGGAGTTATCTTCCCTTTCTTCACTTGCTCTAGGAAGTCAGCAAGCTTATCATCAAATAGAGGACCAGGTTTCATGGTTATATAGCCATGGGATATGTCTTTCTTGGTGATGGTGGTCTCTCCATCTCTCAGGATATGAAGAAACATACTTTCCTTCATCTTTATGATGGTTGTAACCTGCATAGAAACATCATAATAGATGAGTCTCCCTAGAGACTCAGTAAGATTCCTGCACTTCCCTGCCAAAACATAATTATTACGAGCCTTCCAAATAATCCACAATATTATAGAGGAAAGAATAGACCAGAAGGTATTGCAATATTTGTTGTTGTTGATGCTACCAGAGATGATGTTAAGATTATCAAAGTGTATATTATGTGTGAGGCCAAACAACTTCCAAACTTCAGTTGCAAAGAAACATTCAAAGAAGACATGGAGAACTGACTCTGGTCGCTTACAGACCGTACAGAGGTTTGGGTCTCCCCCGGATTTTTAAATGGGAGTTTGTGTAGAAGGAGGTGCCATAAAAAACAAGTGATCTTGGGTTCAACAGGTTAGGTCCAGATGGAGGCGAAGTAGTTATTCCAATCTTTGGAGGGGATGTCAAGTATCCAAACAGAGTTAGCATGGGTGAGGATATCCAGGCTCTGGGTGAGGAGGTGATAGACATACTTCATCTTGACCTGGTGCAGAGGGGTGTTGTCCAGCCAAGTAATTTGGGAGGTGCAATTACTAGGTGAGAAACATCTCAGAGGGGGTCCCAGTCTGTCATATGCAATAGAAAGAATAACATATGTTCTAGCTTGAGCCAAGGGCAAGTTATATTTGGATATTAGGCTTTCCCATGATTCAAGTATACCATCCTTTATTATATCCTGGAAGAGACAAATACCTTTTTCTGCCCATCTCCTTGCTGAGTATCCTTGGAGTAGGGCTAGAGGTTTGTCTTTGTGTTTGAGGTTCCACCATAGAGACCTAGAGCCACATAAAATACCACCACCTTCTAAAGGAGTTGAGATACAGAGGATCCCTCTGATATATCTCCAACTCTTCCAGATAGACTTGAAGACATTGGAGCCCTAAACAGCAATGTTAGTGTCCAAGGTCAGAATGTCAGAGCAGCAAAGGTTGGTCCAAGTTTTACTTCTATAGGGATGAGCTCTACAAATATTGTTCCTCATCAAAATTTTCCAAGGTTCCAACCCTGATGAGGCCTTTGCTATCCATTTGACTACCAACACAATACCTTGAGTTCTAAGGTCCTTCAAGCCTAGACCCCCTAGGCCTTACTTCTGGTGCACCAATCCCAAGAGACAACATGGATCTTTTTATTCCCTATCCCATCTGACCACAAAAATCCTTAGATAATCTTCTGGATGGAGCAGAACTGGTTCTGATTGAACAACCAAGCAGAGGAGAAATAGATAGGGTAAGAGGAGAGGATCTTCTGACAGACTTGAACTCTTCCTGAAAAGGAAAGGAGGTTGTTGTTCCACTTGTTTAGTTTACTTATGATCCGTTCCTTTACCCAATTCCACATATTATTAATGTTGGGGTCCACTGCAAAAGGAATCCCTAGATATCTCACAATATGATGAGGGCCTCCCCATTCCAGTTCATACTTGCTCCACCAAATCAATGGGGCGGTGTCCCATCCCAGCATAATGGATTTGGAGATGGAGATCTTGTTGCCAGAGGTCAATTAGAATATGTCAAGTTTATGCATTAGGAATTCCATATTACTTTCTTCAATGTTCAGGAGGATGGCAGTGTCATCAGCAAATTGGATGTTGGAAACTTCTTGTCCATTGGGAAGGGAGATGCCCTTAACTTGGGGAGACAGGGTGTCATCTCTGAGCAGGTAGTGGAGAGAGTCTATAGTTATTACAAACAAGGAGGGAGCAAGTGGGCACCCTTGTTTGATGGACCTAGAGAGTTCAAAGAATTAGGATCTGTGCCCATTAACTTCTATTGCTTCCCTTTCATCCTTTAGTAGGATAGAGACCATATTACAGAAGGAAGGAGGAAAGCATAGGGTCTCCAGCATAAGCAGGATAAACCTCCATTCAATACGGTCGTAGGCTTTCTCATAGTCTATTAGGAGCATAACACTCTGTTTTCCTGAGGTTTTGGCCCAGTCCATTGCCTCCCAACAGGTGACCGGGTTCTCTAGGATATATCTTCCCTTGACAAAGCCAGTTTGAGTATTGTTGATGAATTTAGGGAGGATTTTGGCAATCCTGAGGGCAAGGGTTTTGGCCAAGATATTATACCCTACATTAAGCAGGGTGATAGGTCTCCAATTTTTTATTAGGAGTCTATCTCCTTCTTTGGGAATTAACTTTTAGGCCAACATTCAGTGTAGGGCCAAGGGATCTTGTATATATAGCCTCTTGGAAGACTTTATAGAGACTATTGCTCACCCATTCAATATTTCTCTTGAATAATTCTACTAAAAGCCCATCTGGACCGTGTGCTTTATCATTGGCCATACTTCGGATGGCATATTTTATCTCCTCTACTGAAAGGTCTCTCCCAATATTGATAGCATCTTCCTTAAAAAATTTCTTGGGTATGATTCCAATGAGTTTCTGCATGGCTGAGTCCATAGTGTCATTCCTTTCTGAGGTAAATAGGTTACTGTAGAATTTGGAGAAGGAATCTAGGATCCCTTCCTGAGATGTAATATTGGTACCTTGTTCGTTGATACACTCAATCTTATCTCTTGCCTCCTTTTTCCTAAGGGTTTGGAAGAAAAATTTGGATCCTCTATCCCCCAAGTTGATCCAGTTGATCCGGGCTCTGATCTTGGCACCTCTGGTTCTATAGAGTTGTATTTTCCTAAGGGAATCCCTGCATCTCATAACCTTATCTAGTAATCCTGGGTCAGAGGGATTATTCTGAATCTGTTGTTCTGCTTCTTGCAGTTCCTCTACAAGCCTGAATTCTTTGCTTCTAGCATCTTTGGCCTTCTTTTTTCCAACAATTTTAAGCATCTTTTTCTAGGAGAGTGTGGTAAGATTCCATCTATCTGTCTCTGAGTCACGATGCACTACTTCCTCATTATACCAGGCTATGATCCTAATGGCAACCTGGACATCCTCATCTTTGAGGAGGGAAGAGTTGAGAGAAAATCCCAATTTCTTTGGGAGGGACTTACTCTGAAATGGGATGAGGTGGATGCATAAGCGTATAGGGTGGTGATCTAAAAGGGTGTAGGGGGTGACCTTCACACAGTTATCCCCTGGAATAGGAGGGCAGGAAAATATCTGTTTGTTCATGTAGAACTTGTCCAGTCTAGAATATATCCTCCTATCACCTTTTTGAAAGTTAGACCATGTAAACCACACACCTTCTGAGTCACTTTTCCTTTCTGCAAGGGGATCAAAAAGATTGAGTTTAGAGATCATTTTGTTCCAGAACACTAGTTCATTACCTTTCCATTTGAATCTCTGACTTCCAGCCTTATCTTGGGCTCTTTCAACCATGTTAAAGTCCCTCGCAATGATCCAAGGTATACTATCCAACTCTAAAATCCACTTCCACAGTTTGATGCTATCATGGTGATCATTTGGGGCATATACCGAGCAAATTCCTAGTATTTTCTATTCAATTTTGAATGAGACCCAAACAACTCTGTTACATGTTGAGATGCCCCACTCATGGATCAGTTTCCTCCACTTAGATCCAACTAGGATAGAGTTTCCTCCTTTTCCTCTCTGGTGCCTAGATGAGAATGCAGTGGCATCCTTCCAGATGCATTTAAGTGCAATATCTAGGGTAAATCCTGTTAGAGTACTCATAGTATAGCTAATAATTAAATCATTTAATTATTAGTCTATTTACTCTATGCTTAAGTTATACTTAGGCAGCTTATAATTCTTTAGGGTTTTTCCCCTTTAGGGTTTCGGTATCCTTTTATAAGGACTCACCGCTTTACTTTTCATTAAGATTAAGGAGATTGTATTCATTTATTATTGTTAATAGAAATTCTTTTCTTGCAACATGGATTTCATGTCTCTGGCTTTTTGGCCGCCATAGCTTTCTGTCTTCTCTTCTGTCTTTTGCTTCTTTCTTGTAACAGTCATGCATGTAGGTGTTCTTGGGAGATTAGCTTTCAGCCTAATCTAACATGGTATCAGAGCCATCTTGTTGTTGGTTGTTCGTGTTTTGTTGAAGCATACCATGCACAGAGGGTTTCAGAGGTTTTTCTGGCATCTTTCATTGATTCTGGGGGGTCTTTGTTTTTTGAGGCACTTTGGACCAAAGTCAACCTCACGGTTGCGTCCAAAAGGCACAAAAACCCCAGAATCCATATAAGGCACGTCCGATTTGGACACCGGGGCATTTGGGAGAAATTTCTTGGCCTTCCAGGGCCGTACGGGCACGGTTTTCAAGAAAAAAAATATTTTTCTATATTTTTTTGGCAAATTTGGCATTTCACGGACGCGCCGCCAGCACACCACCCGCGCACCGCCTGCGCGCCACCCTCCACCCGCGCGCCTCCAACCCACCGTCGCGCCACCAGCACACCACCCGCGCACCGCCTGCGTGCCACCCTCCGCCCGCGCGCCTCCAACCCATCGTCGCGCCGCCACCGCCGCGCATGCTCCGCCCGGCCGCCTCCGTAGCGCTGCTCAGCCCCGGTTCGCCGCCCGGGGCAGCTTTAGCCCAACGGGAAGTGACATGGGTGACTGGGGGCTCGGCCCCAGCCCCCTGCGCGCGCCATGCGCTCGGGGGCCAGAATTTTTGCAGCCCCAGGGGCTTATTTTTGCTTTTTGAGGCCTTTCTAACCCCCCAGGACTGTTTTCGCTCTATCTTGAGCATCCGGGGGTCTTTTTCTGACTTCCATATACCGTCGGAAAGCTCTTTTCGAGAAATTTCTGATGATGGTAGTTAGGGTTTTGGGTTCTACCATTTTGATAGCATTTTTTTCTGTTGAAGTCCGATGTTTGTTTTTGCCTTCCGGGAGTCATATCTGGCTCATCCGGACTCCATTTTTGGCAAACCAGATATCGTCGAAAAGCTGGTTCAGTGAGCTATTCAGTTGCAGAGGTATTTTTCTAGATTCTGCTCTAGGTTTTCTCTCCTCCAATTTTGGTATTTTATGCACTCTGGTGGATTGCTTGGGTCTACAGGTCTTGGGATCTCTTCTTCTCATATTCTAGCTCACTCTTCTTTCTGACTTCTGAGCTTGTATGCTTCTTCTGATGCATCTTTATTCTATAAACGCACTGAGATAAAGTGCCTTCTTCTGTATATCTGGGATCTTGTACACCTTGTATGGTTTTAGTACTTGCACTCTGTTATAAAGTGCCATGGGGGGTTATGATGATTATGCCATTTTAGGTGCATCCACCTTTGTCAAGTGAGTGTACCTTCCACGACATTAGCCCATACTGTGTGTCGGTGACACCGCCCTTTATCCTGTGTCTATACTTCTGTTGCACTGTTGGTGTTTCTGGTTCTTCTTCTGCAGATGTTTCTGACATTGCATTTCAGTGTTCCTGTCACCTCTCCCTGTTCAGCATTATGGG
>MU223164.1:2271527-2283913 GCA_018584345.1 Thuja plicata
TGGGACTTTCCCTAGATTGAAGGCTTAGTTTCCTTCATCTAGTTTATTTCTTGTACTTGGGTACCTGATCAGGCCTTGTTGCCGGGACCCATCTTTCCTGCTTTCTGCAGTAGTCTTTAGCTGTTTTTCTTCTCCCTAAGTTACACTTAAGGGGGGGTGTTAGAGTACTCATAGTATAGCTAATAATTAAATCATTTAATTATTAGTCTATTTACTCTATGATTAAGTTATACTTAGGCAGCTTATAATTCTTTAGGGTTTTTCCCCTTTAGGGTTTCGGTATCCTTTTATAAGGACTCACCGCTTTACTTTTCATTAAGATTAAGGAGATTGTATTCATTTATTGTTGTTAATAGAAATTATTTTCTTGCAACATGGATTTCATGTCTCTGGCTTTTTGGCCGCCATAGCTTTCTGTCTTCTCTTATGTCTTTTGCTTCTTTCTTGTAACAATCATGCATGCAGGTGTTCTTGGGAGATTAGCTTTCAGCCTAATCTAACAGGGTAAATCCAACTGCCTTAACTTCCTAGAGCATGAGGATGTCAATTTCTTTATGCAGTTGCAAAAACCTCTTGACTACATATTTCCTGTCAGAGGATTCTAGTCCTCTGACGTTCCAAGATGCACAGTTGATAGACATATCATACTACTTATCAGTGTCCATGGGAGTCTTAAAACTCTTGAAACATTGGGGTATGTTATTCTTAGGGTGTTTGAATGGTTTGGTATTTCCATTCAATAGTGGGGTTCTGCCCCTCTTCTTCTTGCCAGAGTTCCCACTTGGGGTAACTAGAGAGGATCTTTTTTCTATTTTACCATCCTCTTTTTTCCCTTTGTCTGGCTCTGAGATAAAGATGAAATCTGATCCACAAGACTCCTTAGTATCCAAATTTTCCCTCATGATTTCTCCTTCCTCCAATTCAAAATTCTCTTTCTGCCCACCTTTCAACCTAGGTGTATCCACTACCATGGTGGTTGTCCCCGACCCACTTTTCCTTTTCGGGACATACTTCCATTGATCAAGTGGGGGGGAGGGGGGAGGAGCAGGAATAACCACCACAGAGAACTCATTGAGAGTTTCATCTAAGGTGGTAAGGGTCAAGTTCTCTTCATTAGGGTCACCTGTGGTGGGGAGGCATGGTGGATGTGGGGATAGTCCAGGTCCAACCACCATGTCAACGGATACATCAGGGCTGGAAGGGTGTTCACAAGGGGCATCCTGAACTTGAGGAAGGATTGAGTAAGTCTTCCACTTGGGTTTAGGGATCGCTCCAATTCAGTCTGCCTTGATTTTAATCCTTTCAATTGCTATTTTCTGAGCATTATGAGTTCTGTGTATCGGTCTTGGGGACTGGGGGGCCAGCCCCAGTCCAAAGTCTAACTCACTAGCCGAGGGGAGGCTCTTTATAACTTCTAGAATCATCTGGGTTGGGCTAGGGGGGCCTGTACATCAAATTGTCCCTTGAGCTTATCAAGGGTTGTAAAAATGGTATCCACGTTCTTCATCCAATCGACATCTTCACTTCTCTGGGTGGGGAGAGGGTCTGGTTCAAGTGGAAGTGGGTGGATAAGTTGTGCAATGTTAGGGGTCCCTTCAGGGGGAGCATCAAGAGTAGGGTTAGTCTCGGGGGCTTTAGGTTTGACACCAGAGGGGGCAGGGTTATCAATAGGAGGAGGGGGATGGCTTCATTTTTTAATGATGATAGGGCAATCCTACTTTTTATGGCCCTCCTTTCTACAGAGATAACAACTGTTGATGCCGCTAAGGAAGGATATAGGGCAATCGATAAGGCAGACACCGAGGTTGAATCTAAGAGTTTCAGGGAAATCAATGCCAGGTTTGAGGGATATCAGTACTCTAGTATCCGTGTGCGGGATAAGAACATTGGATTGGTCTATTCTAAGAACCCTGTCGACATGGTCTAGGGCTTGGGGAATCAAATTGAGCATAAAAAGAGGGATATTTTTAATAATAACCCATCGGGGGCTCGAAAGTGCCAAAACTTCAATATGGGAGGCGTCGAGAGACCACGGGAGTGCCCTAAATTCATATTGGCCAACTCTCCAAAAAAATTTATTTACTATAGATTTCTGAGATTTAGGGTCTACAAAAACATAAGAAATAAACCTTTCTATAACATACGACAGTAGGAAAAATGGAACCCTAGTTTTTGTCCCCAAATATTTTGGAAACAATCATTAAGATAAATCCTAGAAGGAACCCTAGTAGCATTGACAACAACAAAGAAAATTGTGCAAACTTTAAGCCTAATCTTCTCTTGATCTATTGCAACAATCATTTGAGGATTAGCTTTAATGATGAGTTTGGGAGGTGATGGAATATTACCTCCGTTTCCTACGGGGTTTTCAGAGGCAGAGGCGATAGTGGAGATGAAGCGGGCACCTTCTAGGAGTGCTCTCTCATTTTGGACGGCCTGCTTGAAGGTTCTTTGTCTGGGACCCTCTTCTTGCTCTCCATCTTTCTTTTGAAAACTCACTTTCTCGCCCTCGACCTCTGGCTTAGCGTTGCTTCCCACTAATGTGATGCTTTCTCTGCTTTCTAGATGGGTTTCTTCTCCCAGTGCAGCTTTGGGGTTGATAATAATACTTTTGACAAAGCCCGGTTGCCCGCGTTTATTATGGGTGTGGTTAATGTCTTTAATACACCCAGGGTCGTACCCTGGGGAAGTGGAGGCCATTAATGGCGCTCGCACTTGGGTGCGCTAGGGATAGGTAATCATTTGTTGAAGCCTATATTGGATGCCCTAGTTGCAGAGCACTTTCATGTTAAAAACCCACGTTTACAAGTGTTTTAAACATGTGATATGTCATTTCATATTTTGTCAAGAGTGGTACAATATGATCTCTGACTCCATCAATTATGATTTTCATGGCCTTATCATTTCCTCCAGTCCATGTAGTTTTCTTTGGATCATTCTTTGGTTCTGTCTTGTCTTCTTTTATGAATGACTCAACCTTATTTTCTTCTAGCATCATTAGTATTCTGAACTTCCATGATGAAAAGTTGTTTCCTCCTTCAAGCCTATCCTCAAATCTGATAACGCTTGCCACAGAAATGTGATGAGCTATAAATTGTATTTAAACGTCTTAAGTTTAAAAGCTTCTTGGATCTTCTTTAACTTGGCTCTTATACCATGTAAATGCAATTCAAACTTCTATTCAAATTATAATTATAGCTTATGTACCCTTTTTATTTCTTTATGAATATATTGTGAATATACAACCTTCTAATTAAATTCTTTCGTATGCAGATTGTTGAATACACTATGTTCAATTTCAATATGTTTCAGCCAACGATCATTTTGCATATATGTATAAGAAAATGTTACGAGCCATGTAAATGATAAGCCATGACTCATTAATGACTCATGTCTTATCATTAACGTGACACTTCATAACAAACAAGTCATTGTTAATACAAATCGATATTGAATTGATATCACATAAGTCAATAATACTATCGATGATAACATAACAATTTTGATATTTAAACTGATACTAATCGATATTCATTTTAAGTCGACAGTCATATATAAATTGGTGATCATCGATTTATCATTAATGATAATCGATGGTTATCGATCTATCACTAATGATAATTGATGATCATCAATTCATTACTCATGATAAGTGATAGTTATAAGATGAGAATATTTATCATTAAAATATGTATATGGATATATATTAATGTATATATAATGATAGATATCATTATTATATATATATTAATAAATATTCATATATGTATTATATATACTCATTTACATATTTATCTTATCGACGCTATCATATTTAACAATGTGATTTCTTATATAGGCAAGACATGATAAGTAGGAGATAACTTATCACCCACACTAGGTGGAAGCACTTGTCCACCAAAGAAATATCATCCTTCATTGTGCAATGAAGTATGTGAAAACATGTGAAACAATGTGGAGGATGATAATTGATAAGTGCACTAAAGGTGGAGACAACACATAAAGTGGAAATGTGATAACAACTATCACTACCTAAAGTGGAATTTCTCCTACACAATGTGCTAATAAAAGTGTGAACTCCTAAATGTCCCAAATGCTAACTACAATATATGAATTATCCTAAGTAATCTTAATTAAAGTGTAACTAGGCAAATAATTAATTACACCAACAAAATGAAACCACAAGGCATTAAATCTACGTATTAACCTTTGACTTCAAATTTTTTTCTCGTCATATAAAACTTATTTACCTAAGGACAAGGCAAGATACTTATTAGAATAGGGGACAATAATCACTAGCCATATTTGAGACACCAAAAACTCCTTTGTATCCTTCCCATACTCTATACAACCACAAATCGCCACTAGAAATGAACCAAAATAAAACCAACTTACTTTCTTGATTAGACAAATCCCCTACACCATCATCATTGCATGGTTTGCTAGGTGTGATAGGGACCTCAGGTACATTCACCCTTGATAGTTGAGGACCTAAAGATGATACCATTTCCACACTTTGCTTCCCTTTAGTCTTTTTCCCTCCCACCTATTGACCAAACCAATGTAACATTTACCTCAACATTATGACTAGTCTCATTAGAGATTGTTGTTGTTTGTGTATGGGAGAGTATCATTAGATTTTGTTGTTGTTTGTGTATAAGAGAGAGTTTGGAATTTCATATAGCCTTTTGTTTTATGAATAGGATCATGATTATTATTAAGAAAAATATTTTAAAAAATTAATTTGGATGAGGTGGCATAGGATCAAATCATCATTTTTAGTCATTTTGGTTGAATTGACTAGTTGGGCATATTTTTTAGGGCTTGTATTGCATTATTAATCTCCTATTTTTTAGTTTAAATATTAATAATGTGATGCAATATCTATAGATGGTTTAAATGATGTGTAACACAATGGTAAAGTTTTTTATTTGTTCAATATTAAAAGGTGTTGCTTAGATGATAAAATCTAAGCTAGATAATGGATTACAATTACAATTTATAAGTTTAAAAAAATGGAGAAAACTTGGAAGGCACAATTTCATGAGAAATGGAACCACTAGGGGAGCATAGGAAGAGAAATTGATTCATTCTTAAGAGAGAGTAGAGATGAGGTAGAAATCAAGATTTGAGGGCTCAACATCAAGAGGCGTCCCAATTTAGCAATTGGGGGGATGAGAGAGTTGTTAAAATTTATGTGGATGAAATACAAGCCAAAGTAGATAGGGAGATGGAGCAGTTTAGGAAATCAAAGACAGGACCAAGCTTCCTAACACTTTTAAATAAGTTCCCACCAAGGAAAAGGTGGGCAAGAAGGAGATACTAGATGTGAAGATTGGAGCAAAGGAGGAATCCTGACTACTCTAACCCTAATCCAAGTTAGGCTTTTCATAGGAAGATGGTAAATAATACAATTGGATGGTACCATTCAAGCATGGTTATAGACGGTTTTGGAAAGAATTTAGAAGTGGGGCAGATAGATCCAAAACTTGGGAGCCATGAAATAATCAAATTGGAGTCATTCGAAGGAAGTTAAAAAAAGTAACTGTTGGAAAGGAAAATGTAAACTCTATCTAGAAGATGATTCTCTATCAGAGAAAATGTCGCAAGGTAAGTCTCAGGGCCCTACTAATACTTTTCCAAATTCTCTTGTGTATTTATTGACAAAGATAAAATGGAAAGCTTGATAGCCAGATTAAAAGAAGTAGTGATGTTAATCAAATGAGGGGGAGATTGACCAACTTTCAACAAACTTAGAGGTTGGTGTGATAAAAGGGGGAAAGAATGTCACCCTCAAATCTCTTCCTGATGGATTTTTCCTAGTTGAATTTCCATCTAACAAAGATAGATGGATTATAATGAATCATGGCCCTTATCTCATGGATGGAATTGGGATATATAGGATGGAATAGTGTTGAAAGTTCTGATCCATGGAAACATTTAATTGAAGGTAGGCTAGTATGGTTACACCTTTATAACCTACCCATAGAGTATTGGGATGAGAAAATCCTTGTAGAAATTAAACAAAGAATAGGTTGTTTCATCGAAGTAGACAAGAAACTGGAAGACATAAGTTTTGGGACTTACATTAGGATATGCCTGAATGCGATGCTCTACCCACCCTTTCCATAGAAAATCAAAATTTACACACATTAGGGTATATGGAGACAAAGAATAGAAAGGGAAGTTCAAATGACCTTATGTCCCAAGTCCAAATTGAAAGGCCATGATCAATTGGAGTGTTGGGAAACAATGTAAGAGAACAAGTGTATGTTGGATAAATCACTATAAGGATAGAATATAGAAAGGAATAAAAGATGACTCTCTATTAGGGAGCCCTCCCAATAGAATGAGAATCTTTCAGAGCCAATGGAAAATATCTATAATCATCCAAAACAAGTGAATGTGATCATTGTGCAATAAATTAAGTTTCCTATGGTGAAGGAACGTGTCTTCCTTGAGCATAACAAGAACTCCCTCAGCTGATGATGGAAAATAGGGATAGAAAATCACTACCCTTGGAAAGGAAAAGTGTAGAGAGGATAAATCAAGCACACAAAATATTGGGGAGAAAGGTGAATGCATTTTGAACATTGTGGTGGGCAATAGTGAGTAGGATCCTCTATGGGAATAGGATAATAGCGCCCCCAACAAGAGGAAGAAGAAAGAGAGAGCCAGATGATAAATTATACCAAGGAAAAGGCAAGGGAAGGAGAAGAATTGACTGGTTTCAATGGGGAGCTGGAAGAAATTTCAGAATTGAAAAAGAAACAATTCCTTATAGTAGACAAGGGGGATGATAAAGACTTTCTCTGCACCTTGCGGAAGGAAGAAACTCAAGAATCATTCAATGAGTTGGATGATGAATCAAAATCTAAAATGGAGACAAGATTTGAGGAAGAGGAGGGAGTTAATCTAGATGAGATGAGCATAGAGAGACTAGAGTCTAGTTTGAAATAGCCAAACATCAAAGCAAAAGGAAAGAGGGGACCAAAGCCTAATAAGAAAAAAATAGGAAATGGAGGTAACAAAAAAAGGACAAAGGAAACTAAGTCTAAGATCAGGGAAGGAAGCTCTCCTTCTTAAGGGTAAATGAAGTTCCTAACTTGGAATGTTAGGGGCATCAATGCCCCTAACAAGTGCCAATTAATCAAGCACCAGATAAAGCAAAGGAGGGTAGATTTAGTTTTGCTGCAAGATATTGTAAAGGAAGAAAATTGATTATTTTTTTATATATTTTGATCGGTTAGGTTTGAAATATATTGTATTTCCTTAACCTTTACATTTAATTGTAATTTATGATGTGTGTTGTATTGTGATTAACCATATAGGGGGAAGGAAGATAAGATGTTCCTCTTTTATCCTTAAATGCACAAATGAAAGATCCAAGTTGATTAACCCAAAAGAAGGAGCAATGCACAAATGAATCAACCATTTGGAAATGAGAGTAAGGAAGAAGATCTTAAATTATGTTTTATGATTAAGGAGATATGATATATAACAGTAATTAAAAAGGATGAGAGGAATTACCAACCTTAAAGAATTGTAAATCTGAAGAATGTTGTTTTCTAAGGTCTGTACTCAGTTTCTGGAAAATCTGAAGTATGATCCGGAACAGAAACACAGAGATGAACAAAACCAGAAATATTTTTCCGATCTAAAACCGTCTTCCAAAAAAGGTTGACCTTGACCCACAAATGTTACCCCTGACCCAATAATCTCGACCCTGACCTGCACAGGTCCGACAGAAAATCTGTTCGCAGATCTCGATAGTTCGCTGAAAAGGGTATCCAGATCTGAGTTCAAATCCACAGTCCTGAACCTGTATCTGCAAGAAAAAGATTTTTTTTGTTGGGGGGAGGGGCTTGCCTTGGTCAAACCCCAGTTTTGGAACTAACCTCAAATATATAATTGAAATTGCAGAAGTAAACAAAGTAAATGAAACAATTCACCTTGCTCATGTAAAAGTCCTTGTGGAGGATTCGAATCCTTGAATCCACAAGTATGTATACACCAATGGATCTAGAATTTATAATGTAGGATGTCTTCAATCAGTTTCTTGTAGATCTCCAACACCAAATCTTGAATGGGTTCTTGAGTATGAAGAGGCTTGGAAGAAGGTGGATGGAGAGATCACCAAAAAGGGCACTATGTAGCTTGAATCCTTGAATGGCCTCCAATGGATCTCTTTGATGAATGCTTGAATGCTTGATGATCGATAGATACTTGCTTCAAATCTTTCTCCTTAGCTTGCTTGAACTTCACTTGATAATGCTTCTTAATTGCTTAATGATGCTTAGGCTTGGATAGAGGACTTAGAGAAAATGAGAGGAGAAAGGCTCCCTTTTAAATGAAATTAGGGCACAAACTTCTAAGGAGGCCGACATAGGAGAATTAAATTCCCATTAAAGCCTTTACCCCTAGGAGAGGACCTATATTAAATATAATTTAGGAATCATCACTTCGGAACCCAAAACAGCCGACCTGGAAGCGATAATTAACTTTTTCAAAGACCGACATCTGAAAACTGTGAGATCCTGAAATCTAGACCCTGGGTCAAGGTCGAGGTCGACATAGACCTAAAAGGTCGACCTTGACCTTGAGGTCAAAGATCTCAAATCTGCAGTCTAGAATGCCAAAAACTGGCTGGAGAGAGGTGGAAAATGGGGCAGAACAGGGGGAAAGCTAGGTCTAAGTCAGGAACCCATTCAAGGCGCTTTACATGACCCCAAACCACTTACTTAGAAGGATAAAACAGTCTACCATGGAAGTTCTTCCATTTTCCGACTATGCATTTAGCCCCCACTTTAGCAAGAGTATGGACTCAACACAAACTCTTGGTAAAGGAGATCATAAAGAACAGATAATATTATTGGAATCAAAAAGGGACAAAGAAATCCTCAAGCCCCCAAGGTACTTAAGTCTTTATCAACCCTAAGATCACAATAAGAGAGACATCACTAGTTAAGGAGAGAGAGAGAGAGAGAGAGAGAGAGAGAGAGTGTGTGTGTGTGTGATTATCTTGCCCAATGAGAACTTATATCTCATTGTGAACCACACAAGTAAATAGCGTAACTGGAAAGATGGAGTTGAACCGCCTAGTGAATGTGGCTACTCACTAGTCAACCCATCAGGGAGATCCGTTCTTAAGGACACCTTCCAACCTTAAGGGATCAAAACATTGAAAATAGGAGGGATCAAGAGATCCGTGTAAATTTAAATTAGAGGGATCAAGAGATCCTAAAAAGTAAAATGTCCATGCTTTAAAGATTAGTTTTTAATCCATAAAGGGAAAAAATTTTAAGTATTTGAAAGTATTTTGAACGTGTGTGTGCAAAAAGTGAGTAGAGTGTATGCCCCCATGTTAAAGTCATTGCTAACACTTTAACATGAGCAATGGTTTTAACGGAAACATAAACAACTCTACGGATTACGTTTCCACTACAAAATTCCCCCAAATGAAGACAAATCAAGGGAAATAAACAGAAACATACAAAAGAACACATAAGGGATCTACTTACTGTGGGGTTAGTATGATCATAAGATAACATGTACATATATAGATATGATATTATTGCCAATGAAGTGACATCATTCCATAAAGAAAGTAGAACTACAATCACAATGGAGGAAAGAAAACTTAAGAGTTACGAAGAAGAATCTTTTCGGACCACAACCTTGAGACCAAAAAGAATCAGTGCTACCATGTTGCAGATCCAAGCAGACTATACAAGGGAAACATTTATGAACAATAGCACAAGTACAACATAACATAAGAACAACATATAAAAGAATAAAGATACATATAGAGGAATTGTACAACATGTTTGAGTCCTTTATCACCTTGCACCAACAAAGTAACAAGGGTCGTATAAAAGAATCTAACAAACATTTAGCAAACACATTACGAGAGAGGCACAATACAACATGCAAACACAAAAAGGGCTACCATGAAGGATAGGCCAATCAGACACATCGCCTACTCTCCCTATCTTGGTTTATATCAGTTAGGGAAGGTGGGAACTCACAAGAGGGACTATATCCAATACAGCAGGAATGATAGCCAGTTCCAAACAAGGATCCTCTTGAGAATCATGTTGCTCGATACTAGGTGTAATTGTCAATTGAGTTGAAAGCATATGAGGTAAGTCAGTGACAAGATCAATGGTCTCATATTCATCACTAAGATCAATAGGATCATCTAAAGTATCCTCCTCATCAAGATTAATTGAAATGGGATCTAAGATGCGAATAGGATCATCATACTCATTCATCTTAACATCATTATGAATATTGACTTCTTTCGACACATCATGCATAGGTTGGTCAAAATTAGGTAAAGAGTTTTGAAGAAGAGAAGCACAAGCCCTAGAATTAGCTCTACGCTTCTTACGAAGTTCATTAGCAGATTTATTGTGTTTTGCTTTGTTTAACACATTTTGAGAACTAGGAGGAATGACCATAGATTCCTTCACAAGTTCTATAGGAGGATTCTCAATGGGTTGTAATGAAACAATAGAAGTTTGATTATTAGAATTAGAAGTAATGGCTAAAGGAGGTATGGAAGGAGTAGGCAAAAGACCATGGTTGAGATCTATCCGAGGCATGCTTAACTCAGCAATTTTGCGATGTTTGTAAGCTTGGTATGAATGAAAGAGATGATCAGGGTGAGGAGGACATGAGTTAGGTAATGAAGGCCAGAAGAAATCAAGAGTAGCACAATCTCTAGGCCTAGAAAGTTGATACAAACTATGATTAATCATTTTGACTTCTCCATTATGAATGAACTTAAGACATTTATGAATAGGAGAAGAAATAGCATGCATAGAAGTTATCCATGGTAAACCAAATTTGATTTGAAATTGATTTTAGAAGTAGGAATAACAATGAAGGTAGTATCCACAACTTTACCACAAAGTTCAACTGGTAAGTTGATAGAACCAAGTGCAGGATAAAGAAAACCATTACAAGTTTGGATCCATGCACCAGATGGATCATAGCAATCATGTTGTAAGTTTTTCATAAAAAGATTTTCCTCAGTAATAACATTTATTAAAGATGTGGGATCAACAACACAACCACGAGTAGGTATCTTAGCAATCCTAGCATAGATATAAAGGGGACCATCAGGAGCTTTAATCATTTCAGAATCATCAAAGGTGATTAAAAGTTCCCTAGGTCGTTTATCCTTAGTTTGTTTTTTAGGTTTAGGTGGAACTGGAAGTTGAAGTAGAGGTGACAGATCTTGATTAGTAGGTTGAGACGAAACAACACACTCCACATGATTAACAATGTGATTAAGATCGTCCATCTTTGAATCATAGACAATATCCACAGAAGATGGTTGAGCTATGGTATTAGTATCATGTGTAGGTAAAGGATTCGTATAGATTTGAAGGTTTTGATTAGGAGGAGAAACAGATTTATTCCCACTACCATCAAAATTATCAACAAACAAAGCCTTAGAATCAATTAAATCTTGAATTGTATGCTTTAGAGAATAACATTTTTCAGTATCATGGCCATTCTGGCGATGGTATTGACAAATAGATTTAGAATTGAAGGATTTGGATGCTATCGTGGTAGGGAGAAGAGGTCGAATAGGAGGCAAGGTAATCATATTAGCGCTTAACAACCTACTCATTATAGAATGCAAAGTTTCAGAGAGAGGAGTAAATGTATGATTCATACGGAAAGCAGTGGATGCAGAAGTGGCATTATTGGATGTAACAACTGTTAGAGTAATCATTAGTTTTCTTATTAATTAAATCATGTTGATTTAATTAGTTAAGTTATTACTCTATGCTTAAGTTTCACTTAGGCGCTTTATAATTCTTTAGGGTTTCCTTTAGGGTTTCGTGATTCCTTTTATAAGGATTCACTTCTTTGCATTTCATTAAGGAGATTGTAATATTTTCATCATTGTTAATAGAATTTTTATTCTTGCAACATGGTTTTTCAGTCTCTGGCCTTTTGGCCGCCACATTGTTCCTGTCACCTCTCCCAATTCAGCATTATGGGGGGTTCACCTGTTGGTTCTATTACTTCCTGGTTCGATTGATCAGCTCTTCAGACATTGTCTTCTCTACCTGGTCATGCACTTCAGTGGGGGTTCCAGCAGTATCTTCTGACAGAGTTTTCAGTTCCATGCTTCGGAGATGCTTCTTGCTCATTCTTGTTCCTCTCTCTAGGACACTTTTTCCCTTTCTTGTTTTGGGTACCTGATCAGGCCTTGTTGTCGGGACCCATCTTTCCTGCCTTCTGCAGTAGTTTAGCTGTTTTGCTTCTCCCTAAGTTACACTTAAGGGGGGGTGTTAGAGTAATCATTAGTTTGCTTATTAATTAAATCATGTTGATTTAATTAGTTAAGTTATTACTCTATGCTT
>MU223164.1:2285977-2301873 GCA_018584345.1 Thuja plicata
AAATGAAAGATCCAAGTTGATTAACCCAAAAGAAGGATCAATGCACAAATGAATCAACCATTTGGAAATGAGAGTAAGGAAGAAGATCTTAAATTTTGTTTTATGATTAAGGAGATATGATATATAAGAGTAATTAAAAAGGATGAGAGGAAGTACCAACATTAAAGAATTGCAGATCTGAAGAATGTTGTTTTATGAGGTCTATACTAAGTTTCTAGAAAATCTGAAGTATGATCTGGAACAGAAACACAAAGAAAAACAAAACCCAGAAATATTTTTCCGATCTGACACCATCTTGTGAAAAAGTTCAACATTGACCCACAAATGTCACCCCTGACCCAATAATCTCGACCCTGACCTGCACAGGTCCGACAAAAAATCTATTTGCGGATCCTGATAGTTCGCTGAAAAGGGTATCCAGATCTGAGTTCAAATCCATAATCCTGAACCTGTATCTGCATGAAAAAGAGATTTGTTTGTTGGGGGGGAGGGGTTTTCCTTGGTCAAACCCCAGTTTTGGAATTAACCTCAAATATATAATTGAAATTGCAGAAGTAAACAAAGTAAATGAAACAATTCACCTTGCTCATGTAAAAGTCCTTGTGGAGGATTCAAATCCTTGAATCTACAAGTATGTATGCACCAATGGATCTAGAATTTATAATTTAGGATGTCTTCAATCAATTTCTTATAGATCTCCAACACCAAATCTTGAATGGGTTCTTAAGTATGAAGAGGCTTGGAAGAAGGTGGATGGAGAGATCACCAAAAAGGGCACTATGTAGCTTGAATCCTTCAATGGCCTCCAATGGATCTCTTTGATGAATGCTTGAATGCTTGATGATGGATAGATGCTTGCTTCAAATCCTTCTCCTTCGATTTCTTGAACTTCACTTGATAATGCTTCTTAATTTCTCAATGATGCTTAGGCTTGGATAGAGGACTTAGAGAAAATGAGAGGAGAAAGGCTCCCTTTTATATGAAATTAGGGCACAATCTTCTAAGGAGGCTGACATAGGAGAATTAAATTCCCATTAAAGAATTTACCCCTAAGAGAGGACCAATATTAAATATAATTTAGGAATCATTGCTTCGAAACCCGAAGCAGCTGACCCAGAAGCAGGAATTAACTTTTTCAAAGACCGACACCCGAAAACTGTGAGATCTTGAAATCTGGACCCTGGGTCAAGGTCGAGGTCAACCTTGACCTAGGTCAGGGGTGAGGTCAACCTTAACCTAGGTCAGGGTCGAGGTTGACATAGACCTAAAAGGTTGACCTTGACCTTGAGGTCAAAGATCTCAAATCTGTAGTCTAGAATGTCAAAAACTGGCTGGAGAGAGGTGGAAAATAGGGCAGAACAGGGGGAAAGAAAGGTCTAAATCAGGAACCCGTTCAAGGCACTTTACATGACCCCAAACCACGTACTAGAAAGGCTAAACCAGTCTACCATGGAAGTGCTTCCATTTTCTGACTATACAGATACAAAGTGGACCAAAGAGGAGAGAAGGAAAATAATAAATGCTTGTAAATAGTGGAGTGGTATGTTTTTAAAATCCAAAGGTGTTGTTGGAGGACTTGGGGTGATATGAAATGCTCTAGCTCATGTGAGGTGGATGAAGAAAATTAAAATCTGATGAGTGTTAGAAGTAGAATAATGTTAGCTTCTACTTGATCAATGTGTATGGGTCAATCTCCATAGTGAGAAAAAGAAATGTGTGGCTCCAAATCTCAAACAAACCAAGCTAGTGGGTGAAGGGAAAAACATTATTGGTGGTGACTTTAATGCAACACTAAAAATGGTGAGAAACGAGGGGTTACATAATATATCCTCTGTGTAGCTAGAGATTCAAGATTTTGTTAATGAAAATATATTAGAAGACATCTATACCAAGAACAACATATACACATGGACCAATTAGAGAAAAGGTTTCATCAGTATTGTTGAAAGGCTTGACCATTTTCTCTTGATTGGAGATTTGGATAGTCATCCTGAAACACAATAAGCTACAATTCTGCCCTTCATTCAACCAGCCCACTATCTAGTGCAAATGATCATAAGATCAAAGGACCCACCTTTTGGAAACCCTTTCAAATTAAATAATATGTGTCTTGGAGATCCAAGCCTATTTGACCAGATCAAAGCCTGATGGAGTGAGATCAATATCCGAAGTCAATCCAAGCTACTGAAACTACACAAGAAATCAGATCATGTTAAGAACACGCTCAAGATTTAGAATAGGAAACACTTCAAAAATATATTCCAAGTAAAGGATAGGGTGGAGAAAGAGTTGGAAACCCTAAATGAAGAAGTTATAGAAAAAAGGAGATGGAACTTTAACACAATCATTTGAAGAAGCAAATATGAAAGAGGAAAGGTTCTTTGAAGAAATATTGAATAGGGAAGTGTAGAATCATGGTATGGGAAGGCCCAAAATTCTTAAAATCCTCCCTCTATTAGAGGAAGACAATGAACCACTCCATAAAGAGATTATAAAGGAGGTTGTTAGGAAAGCTACATTTCAACTAAACCTTGACAAAGCCCTCGAGCCTGATGGATTTCCTGCTAACGTATTCCAACATTTATAGGATATTATTGGGGTGGATGTGGTCAAGGTTGTTGAGGAATCAAGGTAGAAAACCACCATGCTTGGAGCTCTAAACCTCACTTTCCTTTCCCTAATACCTAAGAAAAGAAGGCCCAATCTGTGAATGATTGTAGATTAATAGCCCTCTACTAAATTGTATACAAAATAGTCACCAAAACCATTCCCAATAGATGGAAAGGAGTTCTAAATAAAATCATATTAGAAGAGCATATCAGATTCTCACTAGGTCTGTCAATTGTGGAAGCAATTATTATAGCACATGAGGCTATCAACTTGGCAATAAAATCTAGATCAGAAAGCATGATTATGTTGAACATGTTGAATAACTGAGAGGGGGTGAATCAATTATTCCTACATGTAAGAAAAATAACAAGAGAAAGGAAATGAAAATAATCTAAGAGAGATATGTGAAGAAAAAATTGTTACCATGATAAAAAAACAAGAACTAGGACCAAGCACCCAAAAACCAATACAAGGAGACAAGAAGATTTTGAAAGGGGGAAACAAAGAAAAACCCCTTGTGATATAATAAAGATGGAAAATACAGAGAGAGAGAGAGAGAGAGAGAGAGAGAGAGAGAGAGAGAGAGCTCATTTACAATGAATCCAAATAGTAGAAATTAAAGAGAGGAGCATCTCTTTTATAGAGATGAGGAGAGGAGTTACCAAGTAACTCACAAATCTATGAATGCAAACATCCATAATAGGTGTGTGCAAAGTGTCAAGATCCTCTTAAGGAGGATAAACTATTTTCCTTATTAAAGGAATTACAAAATATGACATGTCCTCCCACTTGGAATAGAGGAAAAATTACATGTAGGGATTCCATAGGAGTCTCCTAGTTAACAAAATAAATACAAGGAAAGATTAAATATTCTAACACCCCCCTTAATCTTTACTTGGGGAGTTTACAACAATGGGAATTAAACCCAAATTTTTACAATAAATTTGAACTTCATCTTTACAATAGAATTTGATTGTCTTCAATTGGAGCTAAATCCAAGTCTTCAAGTAGTCTTCTTGAACCACAGGTACAAATGCTACTTCATATTGGATAGAGCTAAGATAATTGAATTGTGCCTTTGGAAGGGTCCATGATATATCACTTGAATCAAGGAATAGAAAAACCACAAGTAGATTTCCCATAGTTGCGATCTACCCTTGATACAAGTCAATATACCATTGAAAAGAAACTCATAATGTGAATCATAAAATAATTCAACTTTAGAGAATCTTTGAAACCTTTAAAATAAGATTAATGAGGGTTAGAGATGAATCCATAATCAATCACTAAAAATTCCAATGAAACTAACATGAGATCAAGATAAACCATATGATCAAAGTCCTAAAATAAACAAGTGAGTTACAATACATTAATGAGACCTGCATCAACACTCCATTAATCACATGGATATAGACAGTCCACTAAAGATTCATCCCACTGCAAGTGAATGGATCGTGACTCCATCACCTACATGACCCACGATCTAAGAAATGAAGAATGTAGTACATTATCAGAATAGTAGAATTTTTATAGAAATGTGAGACAGACAAAGATAAATTAGTAGAACATGTGACTCAAACACCAAATCAATCCATGATTCAATTCGCCAAACATGTCTATAGTCATGAACTAGAATCAAATAACCATTAATGAGATAAGAGATTTAAACTAATATAATGAGAAACTTTAACAGTTTGAGCTTTGCTACATTTTCATTAGTATGAAAAAAAATAATTGGATAGATCATACTTAATACATAGAGATGTTAAATTCAAAATTGAAAAAAAAAAACTATTGACAAATGCTATATAATAATTTGATCTAAGGATTATGAGTGTTAAAACAACATATTGCCTTGCAAATATATGAGAAATCCAACAAAATTCAAGAAGGATTTCAAGAACATCAACCTCACAATGAGGAAAAAAGATCAAGTTGATAAACATCAACTGAAGTAAGTGTGTACCAATCAGTGGATGGAGGGAAACTCCACAGGACCCTATGAAAGATAAGGTAACTAAGATCCAGATAAATTGAAGACCCTGTAAAGTTAACCTTGGAAAATGGGCACCCTATACAATCTTACCAAAATGCAAGAATGTGCATATAAAAAGATCGTATGAAAATCATAAAAATACAACTAAGTGCATATAAATAGATGGTATAAAACCATGCTAAGATTGATAGAAATTAATGCTAATCAAGAAGATAAAAAATGAAACTCATGAAGACAATATCGTTAGCTGACTCACAATACTTGAACAAACTAAAACAAGCAATGACATAGTTTGCATCAGAAAGCACATATTCTATAAAAATTAGATATAAAGTTAACATAATTGAAAAGACATGATCAAGAGATAGATGAAAGGAAAGAAATTACTCCATTTGAAAAGAATTTAGTTTCATGCTAAGGGGAATTAACATTGGAACCCGGTGTTGATCTAAAACATCTAACATTAAGTTTCTTATTTTTTTTCCTTTTAAAAAAATTTGAGTCACATGACCATGTTTTCCACAAGAAATGCAATTGGGTTTTATTTAACTTAATTTTGGGAAAGAGCGACGACATGATTTTAACAAGAAGTAAAAAATAAAAAAATGTTAAGATAAAACTAGATGACCTCAGAAACAATGATTAAATTTAAGTGGGAAACATAAAATTAAATCTTAAATTAGATTATGAAAAAGTTGTAAGAGAAGTGTATTAACGTTGAAAATGCACCGATTTAAACAAATATATTAAAAAGACTTAATAAATTATTTAAACGGTTTGATTTTAGAATTGCATAAGCAACTTAATAAAATAGTGAGGTATTAAATGATTAATAATAAGAATAATTGTACAAACAATGTATTAATTATTTAAACAAAAAGATTAAACTATTCAAAGGAATCAAACCATTCAACTGACAATATATTAAAAATAGCAAAAGTGCAGGAATAAAAGAGAATGGCAACAGTGTTAACAGAGACTACTTGAAATGATGGAAAAAAAATAATCTAAAGCTACGTTCAAAGCTAGTCAAGGCTACACTAGATAATGATGGAGAAAGTTGCGCAGAAGAAGGGAAAAAAGGAGTTAAACAAACTTATGAAATGCTTGTGAAGCTGCGAAGACAAGCAGCTAAGCTACGCAAGGAGAGGAGAAACTTAGCTTAGTAGACAAATTGTGGAATAAGGAGTTGTCACAAGGAGTAAAGGAAAGGAGAGGGCTCTGTGCAAGGAAGGAGGAAGGAGTCTGTGAAGGAAGGGAGTAAACAACGAAGGAGACCAACAATGATCAGTTGTGAAGGAAAAAACACGAAGTGTAAATTGAACAACAAGTATGTGCACTAGCAGTGGGAGCTAAGACAAGAACACTCCTTGGAGACTGCATAGGGAAGAAAACAACTAGGAAGCTTAATATTAATATTTTGATCATAAGTGGGAGGAGTTGTGAAAGTAAAAAATTTGTGTGGGAGATAAGGAGAAAGGTTGAATAAAACATTTGCACAGTGAAGAGAAGATTAAAAAAAATGTTGCGTAGTGACTACGAAGGAGGGAAGGCTGAGAACTAGCACAGGGAGATGTGGGAAGAGAGGAGGTGTGGGAGATGGGAAAGAGTAAAGGAGGAGTCCATCACAAAGCTCTTAGATGTATCGGTGGAAGCTCTTTTCAACACACTCCCACTTCCAAGCTCCCAAGTTAACTAAGCAAGATGGAATTGTAGGAATCTCCTAGAACAATACAAAGCTCTCAAACTAGATAGTGTAACATAGAGGCATATTTGGAATAAGATGTTGACAGATGCGGGAGGAAGTTTTAGAAGAATGTGTAACTGTGCAATATAGAGAAGAACTTGCACAAACATCAAGGAATGGTTAGAGTGTTGCGCAATACAACAAAGTAATAGAGGTTTGAATAACAGAGATAATTTTTTTTAGAGATATAGATATAATAAGAACCAATATATGTAAATAAAAGATATAACAAAGATGAGAACAACGTGTTGTTAAGACCAAATATAGATAGCTGAAGAAATTTGCAAATCAAACATAGATAACTAGGAATCCTACAAATGAAGTGTTAGAGAAAAATCAAAGAGATAAGTAAAAAGAAATATGAGATTTGTTATTTTGGAATCTTGCAAACAGAGATATATAAACCAGCAAAGAAGGTTATTTTTTTTTAAAATGATTAGATTAAAACCTTCACAAAATGAGAGAGAAATATAAATATGTTACACCTTGTGGTTTTCCCAGTAGAGGTGAAAATGAATACAGATTGAAATGGGTTTGGCTAAAACCAGCCAGACCAAAAAAAATGCAACTCTCCGACAGCAAGCTAACCAAAGAGAGTTAGAGAAAATAAAGATGCAAAATCTGCAACCAAGAGTTAGCAAATGAAGCTCAAGCTTCTCTCTCAAACAAGAGTCTCCAATGGTGTGCTCCAAATGAGAAAAATCTAATAATAAATTCACCCCATCATATCTGGAGGGAGGACCAAGTAGGTAAGAAGGTATAGGGCTGATATGTAAGGAAAGAGGGATGCATTCCGCTCTTGGGCTTAGACTAACTAAGACAAAAAAAAAAAACCCACTACAATGTCCTGACATTCCTTTGTGATGAGATAGTTGTTTAAAGGTTGAGGTATGGTTAGGGAAGGCAAGCACCCATTGAAGTCACATCGGGGGAAGTCGCTGGACAAAGGGCTAGAGTTTTTCCCTTGGGCTTAGTGTCAAGGTCTCCTTGACCAACCCTTTGATGTCCTAACCTATATACAAATACCTAAGAGGGAGGCATGGTTAGGGACAACAAGCACCCATTGAAGACACCTCGGGGGAAGCCACTGGACACAGGGTCAAGTCTCCACCCTTGGGCTTAGTGAGGTCTCCTTGGCCAACCCTAAGATGTCCTAACCTATATAGATAATGTTCTCTATTGTCGTTAAGCTTGTAATTATATATAATAGTAAACTCACATTTTGAAATTTGTATTTATGCTAACTTATGTTCTCTTTATTGCAGGATTTTAGTCAAGAGCATAGTGATAAAATAAATTTTCCTAACCCTAGCTTATTGAATTTTAGGGTTTAATCACTAAATGTAACAATGCTTGCATCATGTGTCTATTTTGTGTATGCTTTGTGTCTTCATACATTCATGTGTCTACTTCATGTATGCTTTGTGTCTTTGTACCTTGCGTTCAAATGCATATTTTTGAATAAATAGACTGAAGTGAAAGACAAATTACAGACATGTCCTTGAAGCTCACCAAACCTTATTGGATCTCACTATTCACCACTGAGGCAACTCACATTTGAATTAAAAATATGTCCCGGCTATAAATAAGATTGTTCATTGCTTGAGGACAAGCAAATTTGGGAGGGAAGGACTGTCATGTCCCTCTGTTTGAAACTCATTGGCGATATCTTCATCTTGTTTTAAGGAGTCTCTATAAGACAATTGCAATAATGAAATCAATCAGAACTTTAACGCTAAAGGATTTGATAATAGATAATAATCAAAATATCAAATATAAAATAAATAATACATTAATAAATTATATAAATAATAATATATGATAATATATTATGTAATATAATAATAATAATTTATAATATTAACAATACATTATAATAATATATTATTATATAATAATAATAACAATAACAATTAATAATACATATTATTATTAATATGATAATTGTTAATAAAATTAAAAGACTAAATAAATGTTAAAATTATTAAGCAACTCAGTCGCGACCCTCTCGAGGAGAACCGTGTCTCTCCTCCCTACCTACGAAGTATAAAGGAGGTCTGGCCAAGTTTGGAAGAGGGAGAGGGAACAACTAATGAATCCACAAACCAATCATCACTAAATTGACTCAGCTGAATACACAGCAACCCCAACCCATCGAATCATTACAAAGGAGAGAATCATAGTTTATCACAGATAAAATCATTCAACTATCGGGGGATATATTTGGGGGTGGTAGCTATAAGCATCGTGGCAGACAAGCATGCCAAACATGAATCACAAGGCACGATACTATTGACAGTTGCCACAAGAGATCTCACTTCATGAAATAAGGTGAACACAAAAACTAAAATAAGAATTCATTTAAGGGATTTGGTTTTGAAAGCTATTCTGGTCTATCATCATCCGAATGACTTCCAAGCACACATGGTAGTCATCACCAGATTTAACACTTCATTCATTGATCATAAAGAGGGGTTCGATCATGGCATATCATAAGCCTGGGAATCATTCAAATTGATTATAGAGACCGTCCCTATACTACTCCCGACAATAATGAAGACAAAGAAATAAGAACACATAATGGTGGGATGTTTAAAGGTCACACACTAAGGTACTTTGACTGCTTATGTGGCAAATGTGGGCCTGTTGTTGTTTCCAACATCTGTTTCCGTTCTTCTTAAAATAACATTCACCGTTAATTTCAAATTCAAACTTAAAATAGCTGTCACCGTTAATTTCAAACTCAAAGTGTTCCTGCGCGGGAGTTTGGTGGATGTGTTTCAGCGCATAAAGAAAAAAGTCGCAAGGATTTTGCAGAACAGTTGCGCAAGGATGACATGAGGAGCTTTGGAGCAGGGTATGGACACCCATAATGTCATAATAGAAGCGAGAATTTATGATAAAAAAATGTGGGGGCAGTCACATTGAAGGCAGTGGACCAGGTGAGGGAGGTGAGCTTGTGGAGGTGGATGTCGCAGAAGCAGAGAGACCACTGGAAACTGGCCTGAGAGTCTTTAGGGAGGACAGCCATCTGCTAGTCAGCAGTGGTGCCGCCGACAGCTGAACCATAGTTTGGGCAGCATCGGCTCCTGTCCAACAATTTCCCTTCTCTGCACGCCTACTTCACTCCTCCAAATAGCTCCACAGAAAGATCCAGTCTGCAAGTCTACTCCTTATGCGGGTGCTCCGCCACGGGCAGCGCCAGAATGGTATTGGAACTATCATTTTTTCAATATCATTATCCATTAGGAATGCTAACTCGATATGGCATGGGACATAACCCATTGTAACTAATATGTAATACTATCAATCAATAAAACAATGATATTTTGCCATTCTTTATGCATACTCATATGAATAGCATAACATCCCAAACAGCCTAGGTTAAAGAGAATGTATATTATCAATCAATAGAACAATGATATTTTGACATTCTTTATGCATCCTCATATGAATAGCACAACATCCCAAATAGTTCTAGGTTACAAGAGGATGTATACTATCAATCGATAGAACAATGATATTTTGACATTCTTTATGCATCCTCATATGAATAACACAACATCCCAAACATTTCTAGGTTACAAGAGGATGTGATGTGGTATATTGATGTAATTGTTGCTAACATCTACACACCTGAGAGAACAGAAGTGGGGATCATCCAACAGCGCATACCAGTATTGGCACATTTCATGGGGATGGGGTTGCTTAGGAGTTGCGTGAACTATAGGCTCAAGTGAAGATTATAAGACTAATTCATTTTCATTGATAATAACTACGAATATGTATGCCATTGGATCAAAATAAGATCAATGAGTACCATTCTTTTTGCCAAAAGTTGCACTATACAATCAAAGAAAATAACAAAAAAGAACTTATAAAAGATAAAATGTCATTCAAGGGGCATAACATCTTCCAACATGAAGCCGAACAACCTTTTATGAAGAGGATAAATATTTAAAGGATCTAATTTATTCTTAAAATTGAGCTCATGAAGCATATCTTCAAACCTAAATATGAATTAAGCTTTGTCTCTTACGATTGAAGCTTTGATGGATTCTCTAAAATATTATTTTAAGCATTACTAATAATATCTTACCTTAGTACTAAATTAGGAAACAATATGAAGGATGTAAGTCAATTCTTTGACATTAAGGCACTACATACTATACACATTCAAACAAAATGACATTACATTGGAATCTTAGGACACTAGTGATAAGGATTCTCTAAACATCAATATACAACTAGTATTACAAATTGTAATAAAATAATTTTGTTAAAATTGTTAAGCTTTGCAACGAATGACACAACTCTAATCAAATTTTAAGTATTGTACATAGAGCGGGATGTTCAGTATCCATTCAGTGAATGAATATTAATATACTAAGGATTGATTTGAAGGTAAAATATAACTTATCACATGTGAGCATGACAGATTCAAACTCCACTCAAGGTCCATATTATCTAGCTACTAAACTTAATATTGTTAGCTTGCAACCCAAATACTATTAAATTTTATACAAGAATACAAAGATCACGCTTTTTTAAATTATCTATCAAATGATCATGTGACAATCTCACAAACTTATTTGTATTAGTTTTAATTCTTACTACCCTATGTGCCTATGAAAATCAAGAGTAAGATCAATTTCTAGTAGTATATCATCAATAATGCACATAGTGTATAAGTTGTAACCAACCTTCAATTCAATAATTTATACAAGGGATCTTAGATTTCACTAAAATTTGGCCGCCATAAGATTAAGGTTGCCAAAATAATAGGGACAGTCCAATCATATAGTCTATTATTTCACTTGGTCACCCTTGCAACAAAGCATCTAGTTTCAAGGAGTGATGAGAAGGTCGATAGATTTGCCTAACCATTCTAATCTAGATAAAATTATTATCAACTATTGAATTGGTTGGATGCCTTATTTATTTCACATATTATAGAGAGCAGGTATTAGAAATAGTATGCACTAAACATACTTGTAAAATTCCTTCTACAGGACTTGATCTATTGAATTAACTAGACTTATATTTACATATATTGAGAACTGCAATAACTCTAATGGTGATAAGAATAAGTTGATAGTTGAAACACCTAAACATGTCAATAACCATCACTCTCCACTGATATAATAACCATAATTTTCTATCCCTTGAAACTCAATACCATTGCAAAATACTACAAAATCTCATATGAAGATACTAACCCTAAGTCATTTTATCAAGACTTATGTCAGTTACAAAAATAGGGTTAGAATATGTCAACCCCTGGACCCCACAAGAGGCACTAGCCCTTGACCCCGTCTTGGAGGTGCTACCCCCAAACCCCTATTAAATAATTGGGGGGGAGGGGAATTGCGCCAATAAAAGGGGAAAAATTAACCTCTGAGTCTAATTAGGCTCCATATAACAACAATCTCCCACTTGGAGAATGATTAGACTTCACAAAAATAAAAACCTATTCAATGAAAGAATGATATTGAAAATTCATCCACCTCCTTAAGCTCCACTTCAAGAGGAGAGATAATACTCCCTATACTGTCCATAAGAATGCTAGGTTATGTTTAGAGAAATTACTTATGTGTATAATTTTTTTATTCTAAATATTTAGTTATATCAAACTCTTATATGCATAAGTTATACTAATTCCCTAGATTAATGTGAATACCTTCACATTGTTAACCATGAAGAAAACCATGATGTTAGAGTGGACCATAATAATTGTAGGTTGAAGAACCTGTCCAAATACAAATAAACCTACCAAATGATAATAGTCGAGAGTAGAAACATGGGGTTTTGAAAGGCTCTCGTAACTTTCACAATTGGTACCAAGAGATAAAACTATGAAGAACAAATTGAAGAAAAGATAACCTCCTAAGCAACCAGAGACAAAAGGAGGAGGGGTTTGTCAAGGCTCCCCTATCCTTCAGTTTTACTAGCAACTAGACAGAATAATAAATACTCACTAGAAGAAACATGATCCAAAATTTTTGTAGGCTCCCTTAACCTAAACATTGGGTTTTCCCTTAAAACCTTCATAAAGGGTTTTAAAATAGGACCCAAAACCATCTCGCGGAAAACTTTAATACCTCTTCAAAAAAAGTCAGCTCCCCACTAGTGAAGCTCCTCTTCACCTCAATAGAAGAGGATCTCACCTCAATGGGACCAACAAGGTAGGAGACAATAAAAAATAAGAGTCTTCCTTGAAACAACCCTACTTCCAAGTAGCCATTAACATGAGCATACCACATAGTGCAAATTTCAAACTCCTCCACCCCACAAATCACTACCTCCAAAGATAATTCCACCACCTCAATAGGACTAGTGAAAGTAGAAGAGAAGAGAAAAATTGAATACGTCAACACCATGGCCATAGGAAAAACCTCCACCTCAATAGAGAGTAACACTACCTCTATAGGAGTCACATGGGGAAGGAACTAGACAATAAAACTCAAAGCCCATGAAAGAAAAAACACATAAGAAAAACCAAGCTCCAATAGGGACAAAAACATCCTCAAATACATAGAAAACCCCAACCAAAAACAAAAATAGGACAAGACATGCCCTTGAAAAGTAGTAGAAATTGACTAACCACCACAAAAGGTAGGAAAACTAAAATCACCCACACCCACAGCGAGACCACCAGAACCTAGGAGAATGTAAGAGCCCCCACAGGAAAGATAACTCAACAAGAATTGCTGCCAGATCAAACCACAAAGCCCAAAAAGTGGGAGCAAACATGAATGTTGAACCCTAGCTCTCCAAAAGAGAACAACATCGATGAGGCCAAAATTCAGATAGGGGAGGCCAAGAGGAAGAATATCCATGAAGCACCTTCCCAGCAAACACTCCAACCCACAAACAAAATGCTACAAAAAACAACGCACAACAAGGACATCGCCAAAGATAGAGGAAGAAGTAGAACTAAGCACAAGAACAAGATGGATTACCATAGAGGAAACCCCAACTACAACCATTGGCCAACACAAAAAAGGATATTTGCAACCAAATGGAATAGGGAGAAAAAACCAATGCAAATAAATTCCAACATGAATGATTTGATCAATGCAGGAAAAGAAAACCGCAGTAGCAACTAGAGAAACAACACACAACAAGTCCATGCCCAAAACAAACCATGACCCAAATGACCCACACAAATAAAAAATTACAAAACACTTGAGTAGGAGGGAATCTTTAACACCTCTTCCATCATCATCACCTTTTCCTTTCAAATATGTGTTTGCAACTTTAAAACCACTAGAAACACTAGCTCCTCCTTTCCTGCCTCTCACACCCATCGCTCTCAAACATTAACTAGATTTAAGAAGTGGTACAAGATTGACCAAATTGTTAGCAAGGTTTGAAAAATATTTTTTGAGTGGTTTGCTAAGCCTTGTGAATTTATTAAACCATTAATATTTAAATGATACAATACTCAATGTCATATACATTTGATCAAAATTGGAATTAGATTATTTATTTTCATTTACTTTTTGAAATGTAGTAGTATTTTGACATTTTGAATAGTTGGAGGAAGTAGAGGAGGCCCCACAATTCCAACCATTATATTGAAATAGTTGAATTTTAATATTTTTAGATGAACACACAAAATCTGCCATATAAATATTGGAATCTAATTCCATGGTCATTAGTAAACTCATTGTGTCTCTTGGAAAGTTTAGCTAAGTTTTTAAGCTCATATTGACACCTAATTGTTGTAAAACAATGGGTAGCTACCTTGTCAAAATAATGGATAGATCAAATAGGAGCTAAGTATTAGTAGTTTGGGAAATGTTCCTTAGTGTTCATGAAAAAAATTTAGGTAAGAATTTATTTTCATATCCAATATCTAGAAATGGATCATTGAAAGCCTGTAGGTGAACATTGTGATGACATGTAACTGATCGAATGTTTGATAATGTTAAGTTGAAGATAATTCAAGACATTAAATCAGTTAATGGTTTGTATTTTCATTGATGTCAACTTGATATCATCTGTACGGTCATGGACATAATGCCAAAGATTTCAGAGAATCAATGGAACAAAGGTTATGCTTTCAACAATGCATGAAAGTCAAGTATTCACTAAGTGACAGATAACATTGACGGAGTGCACACCATCGGTAAAGGCAAAGAAGAAAAGTCACAGTGATACCCGACAAATAGAAGACAGTGTTGCTCGATGAAGTAAACCACAGGATGCCCGACAAGTTGAAAACAGAGTTGCCCGACAAGTAAAAATCCAATGATGCCCGACGGACGGAGATCCCGAAGCTGACTGGAGTCACACCGACAGAACTAACAGTTGTAACCGATGACTAACTAAAGAGTTGATCGACATAACAAAGAGTTCAAAAAATGACAAAATATCTAGCTGGCAAAAGCTAAAGATAGACTTAACTGGTTGTTTTCGTTGTTTTATTCGACCAGAGTTAAGTAATTGATTTAAAGTTGATTTATACAGTTGGCATGAAGATAACTACGAGACAAATCAGGATTTATGCTTTAAATCAAATTGGCTGGATTGTTTCTCACGCCAAGAATCAAGAATCAAGAATCAAGAAACAGTGAATATCATATCTATATAAGAGACAAGCTTAATTCATTTTCGTATCACATGAAAAGGGGATTAAGGGGAGTGAATAAAAAGAGGATGCTAAAGAGAAACTGATGAAGAACAACTTCATGCAGTACTAATCAATCAAGCTGAAGGAGAGATAAGGAATTCTATAGACACCAACGAACAGTAAGCATAGCATCACAGAGCAGAAAGTATGGAGCACAAAATAATTGAATTGATACATTGATCAGAGAGGTAATGTACTTAAATAGATCTAAAAATCTACAATTCAAGTTGCATTAGAAACAGGTCATTTTGTTTCAGTTTAACCATTGAAGCATCAAGTCTCTTAACAGAGCAGGACTTAACAAACTTCTATATATTGAGGTACATCCCAAGGAGTGCCAAAAAGGTTGATTCATGAAAGTAGCATTGGATATGCCCGATGCCTATTGACAGTCTAAGAGAGAGGATGATTCAAGGATGGCAGCATTAGATGCCCAAATACTAAGTGACAACCTATATGTGTAAAATCCTCTAACAAGGTCACACCTAACAGTGTGTTTGTAACCTTTAACAGGGTTGGCTTCTAACAGGGCTCACTTCAAAAGAGTGAAAAATTGGGGTACCAGTCCCAGTGGTTTTTGCCCTAACAGGGTTTTCACGTTAAAAATTCATGTGTTATGTGTGTATGATTCATTTCTTTACTATTTTGTAACTGACATAGTTAACACTGGATTTATCGGTATACTCTACATATTTACTGTATTTTGGTAAATAGTTTTACTGCTTATCGGTAATCAAGGAGAATAAGGACAGACAAGGAAAACCGATAAACAATCAAATCATTATAAAGTATTTCATGGCATGCATATTGTAGGGACATAATAATCTGAGGTTTATTGATTGGTGGTTAAGTTTAAGGATAAATTTTGAGCCCACTGATTCACACCCCCCCCCCCCCCCCCCCCC
>MU223164.1:2317829-2329293 GCA_018584345.1 Thuja plicata
AAGCTATGGATGCTATGACAATGCAACTATGAAAGCAAATATGAAAACTATGATGAAATGCAATAACAAGTCTTCAAAGCTTGGATGTAGAATGTCTTCAAAGAGCTCCAAATGACCTAGAAAACTTACAGCATAACTTTAGCATGAAAATCTAATATATCTCAAAATGAAGAAGAGAGCTCTCCTTTTATAAGAAGTGAGATGAAATGGACCATTGAAATTAAGAGGCAAAAATCTTAATCAAGGGTGGAGAAAAATGTAAGCTTGATCCTTGTACACAAATATCCTCCAATAGGAAATTAAGAGTTGAGTTTTGTGTCCCACATAAGACAAAAAGTGTTTTTTCCCTTTTTATAAAATAAGAATAATGTTTTATTTGTGCAACATAGGATACGAAGAAAAGTGAAGATTTTTTATTTAAATAAAAGAGGAGGAAATTCCTTTTAATTAAATAAAGGCTTAGGATAAAGTGATCTTATTATTTAATTAGAAGAGATTTTTAATTAATTAAAAGAGAGCATGTTCTCTTAATTAAATAATATTTTTATTTTTATTTTTTCTCTTTTAAATAAGGCTCAAACCTTAGGAAATATCGAATTGATTATGATTTGATCAAGGAAATTGATATAATTGATTTTGTTGATATTTGAAAATATTGATTCAGGGATTTGATAAATTGAGAAATGGGTCCCAAAGTCTAGGCGGCCATTTTAGGGTGCATACACTCCCCAATCAATCCATTGAACTCCCTTAAGAATTATTTGTATAAATAAATATATCCACCCAGAGAAAATTTTGGCACTATCTGACCCCTTAACCCTACGAAATAATACTACCAAGTCCCTAAGATAAGGTTTCGTGTAGTCGACAGTGAGTGACCTTGGCAGCCTGGAACCCCCTTTTTGAGGCATAAGCAACCAACTACAGGCTATGGTATTTTTACAGGCGAATTCCTCTTTTTCATACTTATTAGTTGATAGGGTGGGATTGAAATCCAAGTAGCCTTCTTGTTGGGGGATTTTTAAGATAGAGATGATTGTTTCCCTGTTAATGGACAACAATATCTCCCCATTATCTTTGTGAATGCATTTGTGCCTTGCATCATATATGTTGATGCATTCCCTTATCAACTCTGGACATGTTACATCTAGAGGGAAGGTAGTAGCCTCTACGAGACCACTTTCAATATTTTCCTTTGTGAAAGGTTCATCTAGTGATTTCCTAAGTCTCCTTTTGAATTCTTCTATATCAAAATTAACCAGAGACATATCGTTGTATATTGGGGATTCTCAAACTAAATCATTGGCATTATAAAAAATCTGAAAGGCAGACCTAATTTTTGTTTATTTTACTACAACTATTAGACAAGGAATATAAATTCAAACTTCAATTTACCAATAGGAGAAGGTTCTTAAACTCACCTTGTCAATTGTATACAGTGCAATACTCCAACACGACAGCCTAGAAAACCCTCCTATACTTCAGGTACTCACTGCTCGCTAAATGAGAAAATAAATTCGCTAAGGCTTCTTTAAAACAACTTACCTCATGCCAAATATTGAAAGATTTAATTTCTAAATATGTTACCTATGTGAATTAAGGGCGATGTGACCTTATTTAATAATGATTACTTCCCCTTTTAATATCTCGTTTTCTCATAAGTGTCCCCAAAATAACATGTGTGCTCCATCAAATTACATTCACTTTCATCAATTCAACATTTAAGCTCTCCTTTTCAGTGGAATCACATGTCACCAGAAACTTCATTGAACTTGCTTGAACCTGGAGGAACATGGTTCATCTTGGTTCAACCTTGTTAGAGTGTATGCAGACTTAGATAGTCTGACGCAATAGATAATTGATGTGATACTGACGCATTGGATTGATTGTTTTGACTCAACCATTAAGAGTGAAAAATTGAACCTGATGAATTGGAATGAACCACAAAGAAAACTAGTTCATAGGGTTTTGAGAGGTACGAGGTGGCTCAATACTCATGCCGACAGAGATTTTCAACACAAGGGACTAAGTACATAGTTGAACCGGAGTGAACCTTTGAACTAATTGTACCACTTTGAACTTGGTTCATCTGGGTTCAATGACTTTATTAAAACGCCACCTTAGAAAATTTTGAGGATTTGGGGGAAACTGAAACTGAACAAACTAAAAAGAAAGGGTTACTCAAAGGGGGGCCAAAAAGAGTACAAAAAATAGATTGGATCTTACAGGCAAGCAGTGTTACATCCAGATCATTCATCTTGTGTTCCCTAATAGTTGCAGCAAGCAATATCCCCTATCCGAATGAACTCTAACAGGGTCTTATTATAAATCCCTTAACCTGGTGGACTCGTAGAAAGAGTTGTAAATCCTCTAGCGAGGTAGATCGTAAATGATCTCGTTGTACTCCTAATAGTGTACTTGTCACTCCTAAGAGGGTGAACCCTCATAAATTTGTAAAAAATCATTCCTTTGTCCTTGGTTGACCATCTAATTTCTTCTTGTTCTACAATGAAAGTAACAAAGGAAAAGCTAAAAAAAAGGTAGAAATGAGCAGAGAAATGACAATGGAAAGGAAAAAGTAGATGTTGAGGAAGTGCGCAGACAAATGAAGCAAACATGGGGAACGAAGAGAACTAAGAACACGTCATAGAATATTGAGAACACACCAGAAGGGTCCGCATATGGATCTGGTGTTGTCAATTCTACAAGGAATTGAATTAGGCCTTTGGTGTAGGGGATCTTGTAAGCTAAATTAAATGGGACCCCTGAAAACATTGATGTCTGAATCTTGTAGGCATGGAGAAGTTGAAGGTGATCAATACAGAGGTATTTAATTTGGAACATAAAATTTCTGATTTGATTTGAAGGTGCACAACTGATTTCTGGGTGACATACAATGAATAGAGCGGTTGAAAAGAAATTAGTACACCATGCATTTATTACAATCAAAGATTAGATAAAGTGGCATTCAAAAGTGCTTTTTGAGTCTCATTTCTCACTTTACATCTAAGAGAACAAGTTTTAAGAGCGTTGAAGGCAATATTAAGTGAGATCTACGCAACGAAGCAATTGATTAAACATTTTGGGAGCAAACGCTAGTTCATCTAAAAGGTATTTATATGTTCTTTATCACTACAAGTTTGAATCTTTGAAGATGGATACTCCTCAAATTGTTGATGTAAAGAATAGGCCAAGATATGAATTTAAGAAATACTCCTATAAACTCTTTCAAGTGGATCCAAAGGGCGCATTTTTTAATGAGTCATATGAGGTTTTACATTTTGAAGACACTAGGGCATATATTCACTCACCAATTGAAGACATAGGAATGGATGAAATAAAGGATTTGTCTCTTGAGAAGATTAGTGACTCTTTCCACAACGTGAAACCTGAATTCCAAACCCTAGCCGTGAAGAAGTTTGATTAGTTTGCTAGGTTTTCACTAATTGAATATTTTGACTGGATTAGATATGTTTTGAGCATAATTCATCGAGAATTCATGTATTTAACTTATGTGTAGCCATTTAAGATCACAAAGGAAGCAATCCAAGTAGTAATTGGTCTGTGTGCATCTATTAATCTGCCTACATTGAAGGCTATTAAGACAAACATTGTCCACGATGCAACTGGAGCAAAAACTGATAAAGAGGAATGACAATAAGTGATGTCATTGAGGATGATGTCAAATTTTCTTCTATGGTGATAGGATATAATGTATATCACTCAAGTAGGAACAATTATATGTTTACAACTACCATGTACACTGCATATGAGATGCTAAAGCAAGGAAAAGAGTATGATCTTTTTGAGACAATGAGAATGTAGTTGATGGATATCCTGGAGAAGATAAAGAAGGACAAAAAGAATGTCTTCAAGTATGGAATACTTATCTTTCGCGCATATTCTTCTACTTCATGAACCAATTTCCACGTAAAGGGAGAATTGTTTGGGCAAATAAAAAATTAGTTGTAGAACAAATAAGGGAATTGATTTATACAATGGATGAGACCACAAGAATTGGAGTTACTTGGGGATATTTCAAAATTTTCCAAAAGATGGTGCATTCTAGGGACATAATCCCTAAATTAGTGGTAGATAAGTACGAAGACAACATATTATTTATGGTAGATATTGATCAATGTTTGATGGAGGTTGTGGAGCCTAGAACATCATGGATTTTGCCTTTGGGCTATGAGGTGGATAAAGGCATCATGGTTTCTTATGCAGATAGTCTAAAGGTTTTGAACATATAAGGAAAAGAGTCAAAATTTGTCCATGAAGTTCAACAACTCAACAGAAGTAAGAAAAGTGAGGAAGGTAGTAGAAGATGTAGCTAAGGAAGCAAGACTTACTCCTCAACAACTGAGAACTATGAAAGCTAGAGTAGAACTAGGGACTATAGAACTAATTATGATCCCCCACCTTCTACATCGAGGAAAAATAGGAGCACAACTACAGAGCAAGTCAAGTCATCTACACATGCCAAGGTGACAAAGAGGACTCCCCCAATCAGAGAAGAAAAGAGGAAAGAAGAGGAGATGAAGCTAGCAGTAGAGAAAGATGAAGGGAAGAAGAATGAAGTAAAGAAAATAATTGAAAGGAAACCAACTGAGAAGAGGAGAATTATGAAGAAGAAAGAAGAGAAAAGGGATGAAAAGAAGAAGAGTAAAGAGAAGAAAGAAGTAATGATTGAGGATGTTGATGATGAAGCCACTGAATCAGATGAAGGAGATAGCACATTCAAAAGACAAAGAAAAACTACTTCACAACCATCAAAGGACCAGATAACTACTCCCAGTGGTGGAATTCAAGTGAGACAGGATGCAAAGTTTGAATCTGATAAACATGGTATGTATATTAAAGATGTTATAAAGAGTATTTAATTAGAGGGTACCTTAAATATAGAACCTGAGTTCTATGATAAATTTGATGAAGAAGAGAAAAGATAAATTGAGGAAGTTCTGATAAGAAACCTGTCTAGATTAAAAAGGTAGTAATTGAAAATTGAATCAGAGATTCTTGGAAGTCTATATATAATTCTAGGTGCAAGGAAAGCTTGGGCACTTGATGAAAATAAGACACTAAAAGAGAAGGTCATAATTAAATTATATACAGGCATAGGTGAAGATGAAATAAAGTTAATTCTTAAGTAGTTTGCACCTAAATTTGGGATCAAATAGGGAATGCATAGGCACATGCTTGGGAAGAATAAAGAAGTCATTCAAGAGACTAGGAAGATTATGAGGAAATACTTGAAAAAGAATAATTATAAGCCTATTTTAGTGGATTAGTGAGAAAGTTCTTCAGCTCGACAACTTTATCTCCCCACATCAAGTATTCCAAGTGATGCATAGAAGGTACAAGTCAAAACTAGTAATGTGCAGGTCACACAAACAAGAACAGGTAGCACGAAGGTTACACCAAAAAAGGAAAGTGGTGTGCATGTGCAACAAGCTAAGGTTAGTGTTGCACAAGTTGCAGCTATTACAGTTGCACCAAAAAATGATGTGGATGTACCTAAGATTCCAATGGGAAAAATAGTTGATGGTGTATTGGACATCCCAGAGGGTATGACTGAACAATTTGATATTGTAATGTAGATCCCTTAGGACAAGACAGGGAAGGAATCCATAAAGGAGAAGGATAAAGAGATAGAGAAAGAGAAAGAGATGGAGGGGGAAAAAAAAGGAACCAGACATTGAAGTAAGAAAGGAAGCAAAATAACAAAATAATGAGAAAGAAGAGGTAATTTATCCTCTAAAAACAATGATCCCCATGACAATTGAAAGCCCTAATGCTGAGGATGTGAGAAAAATTGATATTGTTGACAAGGGAAAGGAAGTGTTGCAGGCAAGAGACATTAGTAAGCTAGTGCAACTTGAGAGCTTAAATGTTGTCTCTCACATAACTCAAAGGCCAGTTGATCTATCAAACCTTTCGCCACTACAAAAAAATGTTTTTGCTAAATTTTTTGAGGAGCAGGCAAAGGAAGAATTGATTAGAAACCACATAGAGGACTGCAAACTGATGTAGGAAGCATTAGATGTACTTGGCAAGTTAGTTCCATCATTTTTCAAACATGCTACTGCAAGTCCCTCCAACACCTTCAAGAACCTCCTAAGCATAGTATGCACTCAATTTGAATCTTTTGAGAAGCTCACAGAACTCAAGGTGAGGAATGAGTTTAATGATAAAAGGTTCAATGCTTTGAATGGTACTATAGGGTATGATAGAGTAGTATTAGGGACAATCCTAAAAAAATTAAAGGTTATTATAAATGAAGGCAGTAAAATTTACAAGTCTTGTCTCTATGTTTCCAAATTTGTTAATAATATTGAGAGATAAATAAAAGATTATGTGCATCAAATAGAGAAGATTCCCCAATCATTTGACCCTATGGACACTTCAATATCTGATCTTCAGAGTCAAGTAATACCTCTACTTGAAAAGATAAATAATTTGGAGCAAGAAAAGGGAAAATTCACTGTAAGAGTGTGTGATCTTAGAAACTTACTTGCTCCCAAGTTACATACACTTCACAGTGCAGTGACAGATGCTAAACAGGTCTTTGCCACATTTGATCCTGTCAACTTGGAAAAGGCAGAAGCACAAGCATATCTTTTCAATACTCATATCACAGTTTTGTATAGTCTAAAGCAAGGATGTGATAGAGGTCTGCAGTTATTGAACATCATCTATGTAGATATCTTTTCAATGATGTAGGTAATAATTTTTTGTTTGTACATATGCAGTATATATAGAGAGTTTTACACAAGTTTTTGGGTGAACTTTTGATGTGGCGAATAGTCCCTTTTCCATTGATGTCAAAGGGGGAGTGTAGGCAGTGAAAAATGTGCATTCAAATTTATAAATATATATCTAAGAGGGAGCTATGGGAGTTAGGATTGAATCTTTTGGGGAGATGCATATTTTGTAGTGGGACGATTAACAATTTTTCAATAAGTGTTTCCATCAATGTCAAAGGGGGAGATTGTTGGAAAGATGGAAAGAGACACTGATTATATGCATGAGTTTTTTCATTGATGACAATAATATGGTGTTTAGACCCTAACCTCACATGCGCAACTCACTAGATGATTAGATCTATGGTCAGATTGAATTTTGGCTAAGTGTGGTGCAAAGAACAGAGTATATTTTCAACACAGATAGTTTTTGGATCTGCAGAGGCTGCCAGGTGAATATATTTTGGTGTGTACCTAGGAGAAGTATGTTTGACTTATATTCTTGATAATCCCAAAGTTTCATAGAAAGATATTTTTGTGTGTAGAAGTTATAAGCTTCTGAGTGTCAATTTTAAAGGTTGACAGTTAGAACAGACCGACATGGTGAAAAATCTTATTGTGCAAATCAGTAAAACATTTTTTGTAGTCAAATCTTGTTCAAATAAATTGAGCTGGCATAGCTTAAGGTATATCAATGAGTATATTGATTTGAATTGAGATTTCAATCTTTATTTTGGTGGTTAAGATCAAAACAGTGTACATATCCCATGAAGTCTTTTTGTCGACATTGTGAGATCGAACTAGGGATGGCGGAAGTATAAGATTGGTAAATTAGGTTTTTTTTATGATTTTTGGTGCAGCATCAGAGGCTTGGAAGCTGTGTTATACAATTTTTGGGCGGGGATTACAGATTTGGGGTTAGTGAGCATTCAATGTTAAAGGGTATCAGATCTATGTTTTGTGTTTACATGGAACTATAATTAGACATTGTTAGGTGGTGTTTTAGACAATTCACTTTATATTGATCATTGTATTCATCTTTGTAATGTTAGTGAACATTTATGTAATGATTTGTAGTGAAACTTTATGTGAACCTTTTTGTATTGAGCAAATAGTGTGCCTAAATGCATGTGCGTTCTAACTCATTGTACTGCAGAGTATTGGCTTGTGGGTGTCATCCCCACCTTTTTCCCATGATAAAATTGCTTGTGTTACATGGTGTTGATCTTATTTGCTTTATGCTTATGCACTTTAATTTTCAATTTATACATTGGTTGGTTTGTGAATTAGGTTAATAAGATAAAATTTCATAGAACACTGATTCACCCGCACCCCCCATCCACCCTCCCTCCCTCTCAGTGTTCCCTCCTTCCAACACCTCCATTATGAAATGATGTATGTGCAACAGTGTGAGGATGATAAGTGATAAGTGAACTAAAGGTGGAGACAACACATAAAGTGGAAATGTGATAACAACTATTAAAGGTGCAAACTCCTAAGTGTCTAAAAATGCAAACTACTATGTATGTATTGTCCTAAGTAATATTAAGTAAAATATAATTAGTCAAAAATTAATTACACCAACACCCCCCTTAAGTGCAACTTAGGGGAATGCACTTAAGCTCGCAATGCAAGATGGGTCCTAGCTACTAGGCAATGTTAAGTACCCAAGTACAATATGAAAATGCAATGCAAAACAATGATATCTCTCACAAAGTGGAGAAAGGGAGAAAACCAAGTGGGACAAAACTCCCTACCCACCCAAAACAAAGATAAATACATAAAAGAAACTCTCAAAGATGAACAAGAAGGACAAAACCCCAATCGAGGAAAATTTACCCCCATAAGAGAGAAGAAGAAGAGAGACCAAGTAGTCCCCCCTCAATGTGGATTGTACACCAATTGTAGATGCCACATGTTGGATGAAGTAATTGCTCCATGATCATCGAATATTGTTCCTCACCTTAGGAATAAACAAATCATGATGTACATGTAAGATGGCTCCCTGGTTTGAAAAGATAGATGCAAGAAGAAACCTCAAAATATATGAGATTCACAAGTGTCCTCATGTCGATGATGAAAGCTATCCCTTCCAAAAATGCTAAACAAGACAAGTCAAGATCTAGTGAGGATGAATGTAGAGCATGTGTCAAATATCCAAGTGTCTCCTTTGAAGATAAAGAGACCTCCAACTGTTGTACATAAGGATCTGCAATCACACCAAACTCAAAAGAATGATCATCTGGAGAATGGACAAGAGGGTCAGAGTTTTCCCTCACAACAACTAAAGAAGGACCATCTTTATCAAAGAGAATATGAATGTCATCAATGATGTAGCCCAAATATTCAATGTATGACTCCACAAAAAAAAACCCTGAAATATTTGGTAGGCAGTCACCTCATGAAACCATAATTGGAAGACAAGGTATCTCCAGTTGCACTAAATAACAAGGAGGCAAAGCTATAGAAATGAAAGCATGTGGAAGTGACTAATGTTGTGACATGGTCCTTCAAACGTCTAAAGGATCTCACAAAAGTGAACCTACTAAATTAAGAGTTTTTTGAGACCAACAAGGTCTAGTAGAATATGTAGGAGTATCCTCTACTACAAGTGGACCCTATTAAGGTATAAACCTGCGAGTCGGCGTGGAGGCGGAATCAATATCTGAGTCACTGTCACTTTCCACAATTTACGAAGGATGAGGAGTAGAGGTTAAGCTAGGAGAATTTTCCTTGAAGTCTACACTCCTCTCAAGGAATATCTAATGAATATCAGAATCCATAATTCTGTATATTGGCTTCTCAATGTAATCCAAACTTAATATCAATACAAAATGTTACCTATCAAAAAAAAAAACAATGCCTTGCGTTGTCATGGAGGTATGTTTTCCCAAGAACCTTAACTTGTTTACCTAATTGCTTCTCAACATGAGACTTGAAGTCTATAAATCTATCAAACACTTCACTCTTATGACCAAGAAAGTAGACACATGTGGATCGAGAGAAATCATCAATGAAAGTGAGGACATAGAAAGCCTTGATAAATGATGGCATTGGAAAGGGATCTACTACATCACTATGAACTAATTGAAGAAATTCTAAAGCTATCCATGAATTTCCTTTGTCAAACTTCTCTTCTAGATGCTTTCCTATTGAACAACCTGAACTTACACCATCTGAAAAGATGAGAGGAGGTAGAAATGTGACCATATGCTTACAGCTAAGTTGTTGAAGATAGCGATTATTGAGATGTCCAAACCGCTGATACCATAACTTGATTTCTGATTTGAGTAAGAAAGGTAGTAGAAGGAGAATTAGGCACAAAGTGGGAGAATTAGTAAAGCCTTGTGTTGTGATTTGCTTTTCCCACTGCAACCAAAGCATCATCCTTAAGGTCTTTTACCATAATTGAATCAGGTAGAAAGTTAACTTTCATTACATTTCCATAGAGAGTGAATTGGTAAATTGAAAGTAGATTGGTGCTCAAGTTAGGAACATAGAGAATATTCTCAAATGATCCATCATCCTTGGATATCGAACCTTTACCCTCAACTTCCACTTGAGTTTCATTTCCTAGGAGAATGTGGGGTACCTTAGATGGCTCTAATGAAGAAAATTGCTCCTTTGAAGAACACATGTTGAGTGGCACCCGAGTCAAGTATCCATTGCTATGAAGAACTTGTAGTTGCCACAAATGTTTTCCCTTTTCCTTTTGACTATGAGGAAGTGGAAGGCGATGAATCATTTTCTTTGTAGGCATTTGGAAAATAAATATTGTTCCTCTTTATAATATTCTTAAACTCATCAATCTACTTAGTGTAACAATGATGCTCATCAAGACTATTTTTCTTGCAATAAGAACAAGTTGCTTTCTCCTTCATATTTGAATTTCCCTTATTTTAGGAAGATGAAGTATTTCCTTGATGTGGAGAGCAAGATTGTGCTTTCCCTTGTTGTGTGTTTGGTTTCCATTGTTTTTGCTTCTTGTACGAACCCTTTCCTTGATTCCCTTGATTTCCATGATTAGCCACAAAGGCTTTTGACCTTTAAGACTCAAGAATCCCCATGCTTATCAACTTTGATTGCTCTAACATCAACATCTCTATGAAGGCATCAAATGAAGGCATGGTGTATGAAGAACCCATTGTCAACTTATTGGTTTGGAAGCTACAAATAAATGTTGCATAATCTGATGGAAGTTTTTCCAACAAATTATAAATCAATTGCGCATCCTTTTTGTCCATGCCACAGTCCTTAAGTTTGTCTCTAAGTTTTGTAGCTTTAGTTACATATTGTTGGATTGTATCAAAGTCCTTGGGATCCAAATTGTTGAGCTCTTTGTCAAGCTTGTATCCCCTAATCTCATCAACTTCCTCATACAATTGACCAAATTTGTCCCAAGCATTTTTTACTAAGGTACATTTTTCAATATAAAAGATGAGATCCTTTGATACATACTTCCTCAAAGTTCCAAGAGCCATAGTATTTCTAGTGAACCATTCTTATTAAGCATTAGGATCAGTTGGCGCAGTAACAGTTCCATCAATATATTGAGTTAATCATTTTTCCATTATCTTACTCCATGCATCAATTTTGCAAGAAGCATAATTATGTGGAGATAAAAGTTAAAATTTAGGAGAACCCATAATGCAAAAATGCAAAAACACAACAGAAAAAGAGAGGCACAATACATAAGAGAGAACGCAGAATTTTATATATAT
>MU223164.1:2329343-2349431 GCA_018584345.1 Thuja plicata
TATATATATATATATATATATATATAATCGTACTAGACTACGAAGATCGAGTCATAGGGCCCAATTTACAAAAAAAAATGGCCCCAAAAACAACTTTTGTCAAATATGGCCAAATTTATAGTCAAAATTTATCAAAACTACCCTTGGACGAAACGGTGAGGTCGGATTTGGCATAGAACGCTCATGAAGAGCATTGGTCCTTAGATCTACAAATTTGTCTTCCTCCAAATGCACCAAGCTTTCTCCAAATAGGCTTCGCAATTGCACTCCAATAGCTCTGATATCGTGTAAGAATTTGCTAATAATAATAACAACCCAAGATCTAGAGGTTAATGAATAGCACAAAGACGAGAGATAAGATAGACAAGAATAAATTGTATTCTTTGTAATATACAATAATTGAACTATAGTAGATAATTAATGAATACAATGTAGATGTGTTTGTTTATATAGGCAAGACAATAAGAGACCGTGATAAGGAGAAGATAACTTATCACCCACATAAGGTGGAAGTACATGTCCACAAAAGGAGGATCATCCTCCATTGTGCAATAAAGTATGTGCAACTATGTGAGGATGATAAGTGATAAGTCCATTAAAGGTGGAGCAACACATAAAGTGGAAATGTGATAACAATTATCACCAACTAAAGCGGAATTTCTCCTACACCATGTGTAAATAAAGGTGCAAACTCCTAAGTATCTCAAATGCAAATTACTATGTATGCATTATCCTTAGTAAGCTTAAATAAAGTATAATTAGTGAATGATTAATTACACCAACAAATACATAGGATAAGCTACCAAAGTCATCTAAGATGGCAAGGTGAGGTATTTTTAATGAATGGGAAAGCTTAAAGGTTTAAGGAAATACAAAGTGCATGAATGATGAGCTGCAAGAGGAATGATTATAGATAATTAATACTTGTATTTCAAAAGAATGCTCAATATGAAAGCCATGTCCTTATTGATATTAAGAGTGGGAAGGGAGTGTGGAATTGGTATGATGGGAGAGGTATACATATAACAAATGGGTAGATAAGATAGAGTAGGTAGAATGAGGTAGATATGATGGAAAAGCTTTCACCCAAGTGTAGGGTTTGAGTGGATGGTGGATTTATGCATTACACTTGTTTACCAATTTTTCATCGTGATACTTACCTAAGGTGTCATGTTAATAGTTTCAACAATATTAGACAAATGATCTCTCTTTTGTTTTTCCTTTTTTATTTTTATTCCAAGATCTAGATATTGGATGAGAGATAGTGATATGGATGATTAGTGTAGATTGGGGATATGGAGAATGATAGATGACTCGGGCATTTGAATAACTTCTTCGAAGGTACCATGTCAATTATTATTGCACTCATAGATCTTGGTAGAAACTATGCTAAATGGGCTTCTTCAAAAAGTAAACAAGGTACCATCATAGCTCTTGACATGAGAGGATGTTTCCAAGGGATATGGAATGGATGGGGAGATGAAGAATATTGGTTTACATGAAATCTTGGATTAAAGGGGTGTTATTGTTGATGGGCCTTTGTTGATTGGGGTAGAAAGATGGTTGGATAAAATTATGGAATGGATGTGACACGATAGAATGTTATGGGAACAAGGGAATCAAGTAAAATAGTTGTGCACACCATGTTGGACAATAAATTTTGAGAGATGATTTTAAATGTTGGGATTTAGATTTGAGAGTTGGTATTGTGGATTTTGAGATCTAGGGGTCCAAAGTAGATTCAAGATGCATATAGGTTAGGGAGTTGAGATTATAGATGTTAGGACATAGGGACCTCGAATATATATATGTTGGATAGGGTTTCTTGGATTTAGATAAAATTCAGGAGTGACATGTAGGACAAGTAGCTCCTTTGGGATGTATGGATTAATGTTGTGAGATCAGTTTGGCTTTTACTTTTTGATTGATGGGCCCTTGTAGTAATTTTGGTCTATATTGGATTTTACTTATTCTAGGATCTAGGGATGGAAGTAACCTTTGGAGGATTGAATGAGGATTTGGAGTTGGATGCTCCTTGTGGATGTATTATTTTTGTTTAGGGATCCAAACTATTTACATGTACTTACTTTTGTATCAAGGGCCATTACAACCTTGTAGATTATTTTGATTTTGGATCATTTTTTCTTATTTGTGCTCGTCAGCATGTTGTGACAAGGTGATCCTTGGGTTTTTGTGGATTTTTTGCTTGATATATTTTGGCAACCAAATTGCTTTCAAATGTGGAGGTATGGTTCTATGGGGATATAGTATCTTGGCACTCTATGAATGGGTTAATAGTTTTATCATTTTTGGAACATGTCCATTTGATATCTTGTCAACTCTACTAAAAAATATAGACCAAAGCTTCCTTGAAATCAATTGTATCCACCACCTAACATACTACCTACCATGATTGATGTTGTTCCAAAAGCTAGAAGTTCAACTCAATGTTGTGATTAACAATGTCAATCTCAGTGTTGCTTTCACAAAATGTACATCTACTGTTACAATTAACATTGATTTGCAACGAGCCCATTCCTCAATGGATCAGAATGAACCTTTCATGTAGACAGCAGAGTAATAATTATTTTAAAGCTTTTATTTCTTATTTGTTATTGTTAAAGTTGATCAGATTTGGTTGTGGTAGAAATTTAATTTTATTCTTTATTAATGATTATCAACTTGATGATGTTCTCTCATTGGTTGGATGTATTTGCCAACTTACAAACAAGGCTGCTGCTACAAAGGTATGAATATGTTATTTCATTTATTTGCTTATGATCTGATATGAATATCAATATCTAAGACTTGCACTTTTGATTTATGCACTTGCCATTTGAACCGATTTCATCAAGACTGTGTCTTTGAAAAGACATGGACACGAACAAAGTTCGTGTGGAGTCATGTCTGTTCATAGACATGTTTCACATAATATGCAAAGAATGATTTGTACAATATCGATCTGCACAACTAATACAACCGATACATTCTATCGATCATTCCATTGATCAATATAATCGGAAATTCAAATCAATGTGCACATTATAAACAATTGTAGTCGGCATGATTTAGTTTACACGTATTTAGTTAAATGTTCGATCGATTTCTATAATCGATATTGATTATAATTATATTAGTCGATTCACATAATCGACTTTAATATTGTTCTTTAATCGATCTAAGGTATGATCGATTTACTTTATCATTCAATCACAAAACTGATCGGTGATTTGTCTTGATGATTATAATCATCTTCAGAATTTCATATGTATATAATATTCATAGTCATGTGTGTGTGTGTGTGTTATCATCAAGATAATTACATTGATCACATTATATAAAAGATAGATATCAAATATTCACATATATGATTTCATCCGCTAGATTAATCTGACCGAAGCTACAATCATCAACAGTTATCATACTCACCAATCTCCAAACATGAATGCAGACTGAAATCAACACAATAAAATTCCGGGCAATAACTACAAGATGTGGTCTTCCACATTTATGTACTCGAGGTGACAATTAAAGAGTGGCCTTTAAATATATAGTCGTAGACATCCCTTGCTTGATCGCCTCACTATTAATGAACAACGGCCAGCTTTAATAAAAAATAGTACTAAATAATCAGCAAAACTGTGTTATAAGGATAAAATGTTTGACCAAGGAAAGGGAGTAGACTACCTATGGTAAATAGTCACATGTTTACCCAACAGCCTTAACAACATGTACATCACATTGAACCTGCTGGGATTCCAGCAAAGTTCGTGTAGCATCAACAACAATCTGCCCATTAACATAATGCTGTCGACAAACTGGCATGTAAACATCTGCACCTCCAATAACCTCAGTTTTTCTCTCTCCAGTTTTTCGTAATGTGAATGATGCAGGTCTACCGCACATCTCACAGCGGGACTGCAGTTTAGTTACAGAATCAGCCAAGGGTATTAAATCCAGAGCAGATCCAAAGCTCTTCCTGCCAAGAGAACATGATTAACCAGAAAATTGATTTAATAAAACACCACATAAAGCATTACATTGAATATATATATATATATATATATATATACTCTTTCCAGCTCCCCGGAGGGTTATTAATCTCATAACAAAAGCAAAAATAGGAACTCAATTTCAAGCAACAATACCTCAAGTAGTCCCCATCAAGGCCAGCAACAATAAGAGTCTTGGCATCTCTATCAGCTGCTACCTGGCAGAAACTATATAGATCTATGAAGAACTGTGCTTCGTCAATGCCAATCACATCCAACTGTTTGCAAAAGCAGAGGAACATTAAAAACAAACTGAATTTCTGATCAAAAGAACCATTGCCAACATCAGTTCATGGAAAACTTCTACAAGGCAAAACAGCATTTTTTTTCCAAAAAATCAAGAAGAATAAATTCATTATTCCCTTCATAAAGATGTACTGCCAGATGCTTTACATGGAAAAACAACAATTAAACATTCACAACCTATCTCGCATACATGCAAAAAACACAACTATAACTTGAAAACATCCAAGTTTATTTACCATAAATAAGCACACTAAACACAGAATTTTGCTAAGATAATAATAAATTATATTTTCTGATTTCACGCCACTCATAGTTCAAATAATTGTACTCAGCACCCAAAAAAGATTACTTGGACTGGGGCTTGCGCTCAGCTATAGACTCAGCAAGTAAATAGACACATAAATTCTAAAATAAACTTCAGAGTATACTAAGCATAAAAAATAAATCTAGAGAACATACAAGTCTACTCTTTATTAGATAGAAAAAGATCATATTGCAAATCAGAAACCCCTTCAAAAATTTACTTCTTCTGCCTCGTAGCCATCATCCGCAAACTGGAAAGTAACTTAAAGTTAATAATGAATGCATCATCAAGTATGTCATCCCCTCATTCTCCAATGCTTCTGTTGCTTCCACTTCCACTCCACTCTTCATTTCTTCAAGGTGTATCGGTAATCATTGCATCCACATCTTCAGCAACCCAATAAAATACAGAGCGGTGTCATCGAAGTCAGTTGCATGATGTAACTGCTTCCCTTCCACTTTTTTAAGTTGAAGACAAACAATGTTTTGCATAAAAAAACAAGGTCATTAAGATGCTCTTGGTTCAGTATGTTTCTCTTGTAAGTGTTAAAAACTTAAAAATAGCTCAAAGACTGGGACTTGGCTAAAACTCAGCAGCCCAAGAATTTGACTCGGGACTCAGACCAGGCTAAAAACTCAATCTAATAAGAATAGATTAGAAAAATGTTCGAATTAAGCATTAATCCATGGGGACACATCCCCCCTGGTTTCCTGCCACTTCCAGAAACAGGAACACTTTGGAGACAGAGAGAGAACACCCCCCCACTGTTCTAGGTTCTCTTTGGAAAAGGGGACATATGGAATGCCCCCTCTGAAAGGGGAGCATCCCCTTTTAACAGAGCGGTCAGCTATCCTCCACAGATCAAAAACAGTTTGCAGTCAAAGACAGTTTAAAAGGCAGACATTTTTTAAAAATAAAATGCCTAAGCTTCTTATAAACCCTATAAGTCTTCTCGGCACTTTATGTATTTTTTTAATCATTTTTATGTTTCTAAGCTTCAAATTGACAGACTGGCAAGGCGCAACATCAGTTTACCTCTACGACTCTACAGCAGGCTGACTGGTTTCATATTTTCAGGTATCACTGTACCCACACCAGTTTATCCTATTTTCACGAGTAAAAATATGCACTTAAAAGACAATCTTATAGGCAAAGAAAGGGGCAGTTTAACAGGGAAGGGGCAGTTTAACAGGCACGCATTTTGGAAGGAATTGCCACATTATTTTCTAAAGGAATTTGATGCAGCTGCATTTCATGTGAGCATTATTCAAAGAATCCAAAGCATTTCACATGGAATCATTGTCTCCTAAAACCTTAGCAAATAATCCTTTCTTTTACAATCACACAACCTCTCTATTTCTGTCAATCTTCCTGCAGTCTTCACTTGAGTCTTCTTTTCCCAGCTCTTGGTTCTCAAGAATTCATCTTACCCTATTCTTATCCAACCTTTGGCTACTTCAATCATTTTTAAATCCTTCTCAGTCCTGATGCAACTGTTAGAATTAGTTAAATATCCTATGTTCATAATTTGAAGCCATATACATATCCTCAGAGATACTCTGTCTTTTGATGTTTCTGAGATGTGATGAATTCCACATCCATCAAATTCATATCAGGTTCTGGAATGATAACAAAGATAAAGTTTTTGTGACCTTACACCTCACTTGATTTATCTCTCTTTGCAACGTAACATTGCCCTTGACAAGACGTCAAATATATACTGTTATACAATGACAGCAGTAGTTACCTGTATTACATTACTATTATCAATTATATGTCAAAGCATTCAATTTTCTATTGTTATTTTTTATGGTGCATCTATTTCAGATTTCCTGACTCAAGATGAGTACATTCAGTGTAATCACCAATGTTGATTAGGAGAATAAAACAAATGAGGAATGGGTTGTGGGCAACCACATGCAAACCCCAAGCACAGCTACAGACAGTTCAACTAATTCAGGTGGAAGTCGAAAGAAAATGCAATGTTTACCTAATGGGTTGGAACAGCAGCGTGAAAAGGACCAATCCACACTTTTTGCATAACCTGGTAAAGGAGTTGGGCTCTGTGAGAAACTCACACTTGAAATGAGGGATGAGAAATCACTACACCATCAATTTCTAGTACAGAAGGTGTTTCAAGTAGCTCACTTTTATATCCATTATTTACGGTGAGTGCGGTGGAGTGATGAGGGAATCTGAAAGCTACAAGATCATCCTCACCAAACCCAATCACAGATATGTTCAATGTGCAAGGAAAGCAGGCTGTGTAGGAAGCCATTGCCAATTTGTATTTTAGCAATGGCATTCCTTTCCATGTTGCTCAATCTCCTTGGTACAAGATAAACAACGTTGGTCCTGGTTATATGGATCCAACCATCCAAGCAAGACTGAATTGAGAACTGCTCTCTTGGAAAAAAAGTTATTCCAATTTAACACGATGGAGGAGAGGAAGGCCAAATGGGTGATATGTGGCTGCAACATAATCATGGATAGGTGAACAGATATTAGACACCATCCACTCATCAACATTATAGTTTCATGGATTGATAGACCTCACTAATGAGCAATCGATTGCTCATATTACTCAAGAAAACCCAAAGATGTTAAGTTTCAGTTTTTGAATACTGAGAGACATCATTGTTTAGGTTGGTCCTTAAAATGTAGTGCAAGTAATTATTGATGTGACAAATATTTGTAGGGTAGCAGGTATGTTGATTCGATCTACATATGAGCACATCTATTGGTCTCTTTTTTGTGTGCGTGCTATGATCAATGCACTCAAAAGACATTAGAAAAATAAGGTAGCTAAAATAGGTGGTGGAGGATACAAGGGAGGTGCAACTTTTCATTTGCAACCACCACACTTAATTGGCACTGTTTCAAACCTTTCCAAAGAACTCCACAAACCAGTTGCTAGAGAATATGCTTGAGTTGCAAGAGCCATTGCAACTTATGGTTGACACTTTTTGGTTGAATGCAAGACACATCGCATCTTTTGTACAACCTATTTTTATTGTCATTGGATTGGGAGATTCTGATAGTCCTAGTCTAGGAAAGATCTACAAGTGTATTGAAGGCTGCCATTTGTGAAAAAGACCCCACCCTAGAGTTTTACAATGAGCATATTCACCTCATCTTCCAGAAAGGGAAAATAAGTCAAACACCCCTCTACACATGGTTGCATACGCTTTGAAACCAAAAAGGTATGTAGAGAGAATTGGTTGGATTCTTCCTATTAATGATCACAAGATGAGGAATGACCTCATGGAGGCCTTCAAAACATGTACAGTTCTGAGGAAGTTTTATTGATCAAAGTTGAGTGGATTAAGTTCATAGAACTAGATGGCTACAAGACTTCAGTAAGGATTGACAAGAGTACTTTGGCACAAGCCAAGCCAATTAGTTGGTGAGTAATCGATGGACCTCCAAGAACCATTGTGCAACTTGGCATTCATCTTCTCTAATAGTTTTCTAGTTACTCTACTGCTGAGAGGAACTAATCCACATATAGCTTTATCCACTCTCTAAAGAGGAATAGACTATCCCCTGTGAGAGCAAAAAGCTTGTTGCAATGTAATATATAGAGTCCACTGTCTTTCATCTGATACATAGAAAGATACCTAAGTATAGGCAGAGCCTAGTGCAAAGATGGGATGTAGAGCCCAAGGAGCCAAACAACTTGATGACCATGATGTGCAGATGGGATTGGACGATAACAATTCTAGTGATGAGTTCCCCACATCTGCAGTTGCAAATGATGATGACTCTAATTGTTTAGCTTTTTTCTCAAACAAAAACAGCTCTGAATATCATTTTTGGCAATTAATTTTGTCATTTTGATGCTAGTTGCAGTTTACTCCCGAATGGGACTAGTTTGATTATACAATATTACAGAGTAAACAATAACAGACCTATACCATACAAGAATGCAACATAAATAACATAGAAACATAATATGGCCAGAAAGATGTATCCTTTTATTTCAGAATGTAATGTTTACAACAAAACAATGCTATCTTCCACGAGAACAATAAAGTACATATATAGTACCTAGTGGTTGGTTAAGAGTACCAACCACCGGCAACTACCAACAACTGCTCGGAAGCAAATGCCATTCACTGCCAACTAATTAATACTTAATTGACATGTTTATTTCAAAACTCGGCAAGATTGCCCAGTACATCAGTCCCCCCAATAAAGAAGTCATCTTCCAGACGACAGAAACAAAATGAGGCTCAATGCCAGAGAATAGAACAGACTATGAAGGGGAGGTGAGAAGACATCCCTAGAACAAAAGAAGTCAGAGTAGCCATGTGAGTTTGCTGCTGGAAACGTTGAAGGCACTCGTTGGCCACCATCTCCTGTTCTCAGGATGCTTTGACCATGTAGGCTACCTCCATGACCTGTTTTTTTGTTCTTTCCAGCTCCTGGTTTTTTGCCTTCAAACCTTCATCTTTGGCCACCAACTGTGAGGTCTGCTCTATATCTGCAACTCCTTTTGAGCTGACTGTTCCCGCAAGTCTGCCACTGCTTTCCCCAATGCAGTTACCCGAGAGTGCTCCTGGCCGAGCTGGGCCCTGCTTTTCTTCGCCAACTTACAAAAGGCTTTTCGATCTTGCTCAACTTGACAGGTAGCCTTGTCCTTGAATACACCAGACTCCTCAATGGCAACTGTGAGGCGGTTACACTGCAGAAATAGTTCTCAGAAACACGTGCCGTGGAGTGCTTGAAGAACTCGACCATGACAACCGCCAAACTGGGGCCATGGAGGATGCCATGCGTCCTCCATTTCTTCTCTCTCCACTTGAGGCCAACCTTTTGGCGAGAAACACTCAAAAAATTCTTTATGGCACTCAGTTTGCATGAACGCCAAGATCCTTTCCACAGTGTACACCACGAGGGGGTCATGACAAATGTCGAGATCCCTGGCTCACTCTCCTACCCTCCCCATAAACGTGGCAATCATGGGACACTAATTGGTGCTATGAGCTTTCAATGTATAACTTATTTGAATATTTCAATTTGAAAAGGATTTCAATTTTCAGCTAATATGATGATTTGTGAATGATCACAAATATTCAAATTCTTCCATTTTGTAATTCTGATGTATGATTCAACAATTTGACTTTGACCTTGGCATTGCTTAGCTTAGGATATTCAGTTATAACTTATGACTAATTATTATCAATTTGAATTATACATTAACTGATTTCTTTCTAATAACCTATAGTTTGTTTAAATTTAAATATAATATTATATAGACATCACCTCGCCATCCCCTGCTGTCCCCAAATTTTGGAAAAAATTTGTCATCCCTAGAAATATGTCCCCCCATTCTGAAAACTCAGAGAAGCACTAAAATTAAGCTAAAGCCTAATATAATGCATGACAAGCATTAAGAATGAATTTAGATAACACAAGTTTATTTTGATCATAGTAGCAATACTTGGAATTAAGAGTGACTAATCAAACCAAAAGTATAACTGAAATATTCATTTATACAAGATTTATCAGGAAAATTTTGGAAGCTAAAAAATGTTGAAAGATCCATAAAAACAAAGAAAAGATGTTTTTGTTAGTTCAAACTAAATTAAGGGAAAAAGGCTTCTTTTGCATACAGTACAGCCCAAAACATTTTTAAAAAAATATCAAAGCAGGGGTCTAGGGATGGTGAAAAAGGTTGATAAACAGATTAGAAACCATGTGGATAACAGCTATGGTGGAACTAATTTATGATCAGATCACTTTTTCTCAACCACCCTTCCAAGTACCTTTATGTAAAAGAGATTAGAAAGAAGGTTCCCCTGCATCTCTCTTAGAGAATGTAGCATATTTTCTGTAGTTATGCATTCTCCAATTCATTGATGGATCTATATTTTATTTTATTGAACCAGAGGAAATTTAATTCCATCAGTAGATTGTGGATAGTTTTCTTAATGGATTATCTATAACTTTGACTGCAATCAAAAGTACAAATCCACAAATCAAAATTGAAAATAGCCAAAAACCATGAGTTAACCAACAAGTCCATTAGGAATTGCAAAATTTCAAAGTTAAGTAAATGTGTAACCTTACGCCACTTGAACTAATACAGTGTTAGCAAAAAAAAGTGGGGGATCACAGACTGAAGTTTTGTGCCCCAGGTATTCTCTATGTGTTGTATTTATAGCCAGCTCAGTAGTAGGAGTGGGATTAGAGATTAAACTATTACGTGGAATCAAACAAGGTATCAGGATAACTTATAAAACTTAAATGACAGTCCATAACAACATATATAACCATTGATCAACTCCAATATATTGATACATCTTATATTGCATTTCCATCATTCAGTTACATGTCTCATTTATCACATATCCATCTGAATATGGTCTTCTTTATATGTATATTTCCTATTATATTGCTTGCATAGATTCTCTTTTGTACTCTACTCATGTTACATTCTATTCTACTTTATACATATATCCTCTTATTGGGACGTGTCCCTTACAAAATACATCTCTTCCTAGAGGTGACTCATCGACCAAGAGTTCTGCAAACCTGTTACGGTGGTTTGTGGTATGTTTTCCTGCTTTTTATCTGAGTTATGCTACTTTAGCTGTCAAAATCATCCCCCCTTCAAAACTATGTCATCCTCAAGACATTTAAATCACATCAATTAGCTGGAAGGATAGTCCTACAGATTTCATTCAGATGGGAAAGGTCCTGTCCTACTAAACTTTGGCCTGCTGGAGTAGATGCTTTTGTGCATTGATTTGTATAGGGAGCTTGTTTTTCCAGCAATGTGGTAAGAATTTGGATCTGTTGTGTCAAATCTTGTGCATCCATTTTTAGTCCTGTTACTTGTGCTAACTGCAGACCTTCAACCTCTCTTAATTACTTGAATTAGTTTATTAATTGCACGTGCTGATCTTGCAATTATAGTAATTGTACATGAAGGGCTTTCATCTGTGCTCGGAACTTGCCTTCTATATCCTTCATAGTGTCATATGAGGTTCCTACCTAAAGAATTTGTTTTTCAATTTGATTGATCTATCCCTCGATGTTCTTAGCGAGGTTAGGCCATTGGAGGCAAAATTGGTACAGTGTGTTGATGTCACTTTCTGTATTCTTTAGGGTGCTAATGTGTGGATAGATTCCTTGCAGTTCGTTGTATGTGTTTTATTCTGATTAGTGTCTTCAAGGTATACCACCTATAAATATTGTTCTGATGGATTACCCCCAGTGTGCAGCATTAAAGATCAATAGATCTTGTAATGCAGAAATCCACAAGTCCTCTTTTGCAATTGTTTCCTCCATATCTTCCAAATAGCCATTTAAATCACCAACTCCTGAGAATCAATATAGCTTGATGTGTGAAATGCCACTTTGAATGAGATTTATTTGTTTTGGCCTCCTGGAAACAAGAGCCAAATTATCTGATGTTCCTTTTTTTGATCTTTGCACCATAGAATTATTATTTGTGGCACTTTGCCATAAATTTTCAGAATGTTTGTGTGCCATAAAAACTCTTCTAAATCCATATACCTTCCGAGAAATCAGCTTTGGTTCTTCTTGCATCCAAGCATTCAGCACTTATTTCACTATCCTGCTGCCATCTTCACTTTCCGAATCAATATCCCCTTCAGCATTTGGTTCCTCGAGTATATCAATTTAAGATAGTTTGCCAATAGAATAAATCAATCATGTGCTTTCCTTCTCATCTTCTTCTCGAGCAATCTCCTCCGTATAGAAGTTAATCTGCATTTTCTCCTAAGGTATTGTTAAAACTCTAAAAAATAATGTAGCTGTATTAACAATACACACAGAATATATAGAGTTTTACAAACGCTATAGAAAGCATTAACAAAAAAGCAAAATCGTCTAAATAAAGACAACGACTAAAAATAGAACTCATTAAGATAATTCTAAAATAGAACCTAAATGACCATTAAATAAGATTCTAAAATAACGTGCTAAAAATAGAAAGAACCTAGGATACCAAAAATAGTCTAATACCCTCCCTTAATGGTCATTCTATCAACTAAACCAAGTTGCCTCCTAAACTTGACAAACTTTTACAGACTAAGAGACTTGGTGAGTATGTCTGCAATCTGGTCCTCAGTGGGGACATACTGCAACATCATTGATCCATCTTCGACAAGCTAGCGGATGTAATGACAATAAAGGTCAACATGCTTTGTCCTCTCATGGAAGACTGGATTTTTTACTAACTTCAAAACTCCCTGATTATCACAGAACAGGGGAGTAGGGCATGCTTGAGGCATGTGCATGTCTACAAGCATCCGTCTAAGCCAAACTACCTCACAAGTTGCCTTAACAGTACCCTGATATTTAGCTTCAGTAGAGGAGAGTGATACTACATGTTTCTTCTTGTTGATCCATGTGACTGCACCTGTGCCCAAACTGAAAACATACCCAGAAGTAGACTTTTTGTAGTCAATAGAACCTACCCAATGTGAGTTTGTAAAACCAACGAGTCGTGGATCTGTGCTTCTACCATAGAGAATGCCAAAATCAAGAGTGCCCTTCACATATCTCAGTACACGCTTTGTTGCGACCCAATGTTCATCTTTTGGGGCTGTCACGAAGTGAGAAATGTAGCTCACAGTATAGGTGATGTCAGGTCTAGTGACATGAGATAGATGAGGCTGCCCACTAGTTGCCCAAATGCTGATTCATCCACCATCGATGAATCTGATTTGGCTGAAAGTTTCATCCCTTTCTCCATAGGTGTAGATGTTGGTTTGCAATCATGCATCTGAAATTTATCCAACAAACTTTTGGCATACTTTGACAGAGAAATGAAGTGGAGGTATTTGTCTGTCAAACTTCTACACCAAAACAATAATGGGGAAGTCCCAAATCTATCATATCAAAAGTCTAGCACAAACTCTATTTGACCTACTCAACCAAATGTGTTGCACTACTAGTACTGATCAGATCATCAACATAGATGACTAGAATAAGAATCTCACCACTAGCATGCTTGACATGCCGATCAGAATCAGGACTCTGCTAAAACTCTTGATCAATCAAATACTTATCAATCTTGATCTACCATGCACGGTGAGCTTGTTTGAGGCCATAGAGAGCTTTTACCAATTTGCAAACCTGATGTTCTTTACCTGCTACCTGAAAACATGGAGGTTGTGTCATGTAGACCTTTTCCTGCAAATCACCATTGAGGAAAGCACTCTTGGCATCCATCTAATGAATTTGCCATCCAAGATGAGTTGAAAGGGCGAGGACAAGAGGAATGGTACTCATTTTGGCGGCGAGACCAAATGTATCCTCATAGTCAATGCCCTCCTTTTGTGAAAACCCTTTAGCTGCCAACCATTTCTTGCAATGTATCTTCATGTGACCAAACTTGTGACAATAATTGCATTGAACACTCTTCTTCTTTGAATATGAGACGATCGGTATCAACATCAATCAGTCAATAAGCCTTATGTATATCATTGTAGCATATGAACATCAATTTCTGAGTCTTGGAATCCAGTTTGGTGCGCTTGGCATCTGGAATCCAAAACATAAGTTGTATAGCCAAAAACCTTCAAATGACTAATTTTGGGCTTCCACCCAGACCAAGCTTCCTCTAGGGTCATCTTCTTAACGACCTATGTGGGAAACTGATTCAAAAGATAAATTGCAGTAAAGATCGCCTCTGCCCAAAACTTCTTTGGAACGTTTCTATGCTCCAACATAGATCAAGCCATCTCAGTGACTATAAGATTCTTGCGCTCAACAACATCGTTCTGCTGTGGGGTGTAAGGTGCGGTAAGTTGATGCTTAATCCCATGTGATGCATAGAAGTTGGAGAACTCAGTGAACAAAATTCTCCATTGTTGTCGAACCAAAAAGTGACAACCTGACTCTTTTTCCACTAAGGCCTTGAACTTCTTAAACATGTTGAACACCTCTGATTTATGCTGAAGAAAGTACACCCACATTTTCCTGCTGAAATCATCAACAAATAGCAGAAAATATCTACATCCCGTGACTGGCGGAGTATTCATGGGTCAACAAATATCTGCATAAACCAACTACAAGACCTTGGATGCCCTCCAAGCATAACCATCTGAAAACAGAGTATTTGCAGCCTCGCGACTAGAAGTGGCATTTTTTACATTCTCTGGACTTGCAACAGAGTATTTGCTTGTTTGTTCCAATACTTACAAAATTGTCCTGATTTCTCAGAGTTTTTATGCTGTGTCGTTGTGGTAAGTTACTTTAATGCAGAAACTTCCTCTTTTAAGAAATAACTTTCTTCATTTTGTCGTTGGTTAATTACTATTTTCGCATTTTCAATAACTCTATAATGTTGTTGCTTACTAGGCAAAAATTCACTGCTTCGGGTGTGGATGCAGGTGCGGGATGGGGGTGCGCGGATGCACGAAATTTTTTTTGGGGGGGGTTTGGATGTGTGTGTGTGTGTGTGTGTGTATATGTATGTATCAAGGATAAAAAATTTGAAAAAAATTTGGTTACATTTGCTTACATAATTTTTATTTTAAATATAAGTAATATATCTAATAAATTATTAAATTAGATTAACTATAATATTCCAAAAAGGAAAGATCATTAATTTAAATTTAATATAACTAAATATTAATTATTATAAAATATTAATATAAATAATATAATAATTAACTTTATTGACATCTAAGTCAATATTTAAATTAAAAATACAAATTATAACATGTAGTTTTTAAAGTTTAATAGAATTAAAATAAAACTAAAGAAATAAGAATTTTGAAATTTTTGTAGAATATCAATATAAAAATGAAAATAAAAACATAAAAGAAACTTTAAGTCTAAAACAATGAAAATCTATTCGCCCAGAGTCGTGGCCGTGTTCATCGGACTTGCAGGGCATCGCAGGGCATTGCAGGGTATCGCAGAGTCGTGGCTCGAGTTCGTCGGCATTGCAGGGCATCGCAGAGTCGTGGCTCACGTTTTTAAATTGCACTTTCAATTGAAACCGAAGAGCATCCGGGAGCCCTGGATGCGCTTCATGAGCGCATCCACAGGGCATCTGGATCCGAATCCGCATCCCTGAGCATCCGCCCGCGAATCTAGCCTGAATGCCAACACATCGTTAACTTAGAAAAATTGTTCTGCTTCTTCCTCTGCATCATCTTCAAAGTCCATGGCAGCTTGATTATTTTGGCAGCATCAGTACCTTGACAAGAAATAACTGCAAACTTATTCTTCTTGTTCTTTATATTTTTATTTTTAGTTTTGAATACTTCTCTTTTCTCCTGGTAGTCTTTTCTAGAGGTGTCTTTTTATATAGATGTATTTGATAGCCAATATTATTGTTTTTACATCTTCTCGCTCCTTGCGGTGGATTTATTGGTACCTCTCTAATCACTCTAGCTCCTCTATTTGGCCCTTGTAGTACATTACTCTGTGATTGTGGCAAGGCATTCTGAAGATACTGTTGAGCCCTCTCACAAGCGAAGAGGTCATGGTCTATGTTTCCGCAAAACACATAGTTCTTTTTTTTACCTGACCAATATTCAATAGCATATGTCCTAGTTTACCACATTTAAAACAGTTAGCATCATCTCTCCTATAGTTTCCTCTTTCGCATACCTTCCTCTTCAAAAATTAAAAGACGTATTGTCTTCATTGTAATTTTGTGGAGGATTATTCTGTAATGCATTGGTGTTTCTATTATTCCTCCAATAGAGTTGTCTATAACCGCAGTCTTGAGCATTAAGGAGGCATTGCACAAGTCCCTTAATATATGCCATGGTCTAATATGTTTCCTTATTGTATCCATATTTTTTTAAGACAATGAGGCTCATAGTTTGTTTCTTTATTTCTGAATTGGAACCTCATTGAGGGACAATCATTTCTTTCATGATCATCCCATTCACTGCACAATCCGCAAATATTAATTGAAGCTTCTGCAATACTATCCGAAGGCATACTCTTAAAGCAGTGACCCTTTTTTTCACCCTGTGCCTGAGAACAGTCATTTCTCATTCGACCCTCTCTTGAGTAGTATGAACACCAAATGTCCCGGTTCCCCTTGTTTGTCTCCTCCATTATCTCCTGACGCAATGTCAATTGTTCAATTGCTAATTGCATCTTCTCTAGTGCATCACTATCTTTCTCTTTATCTTCTCTTCTTCAAGGTTGTGCTTCAATCCAGCAGGCCAAGGTTACTGCGTCTGAGTTCGTATCAAAAATTCTTCCATCTTATGCTGCCCTAATTTCTTTCTCCAGTCCAAAGATAAATCACTCAACTTTTTGATTCTCTATCAAGGGTTCCTTTAATTTCCAAGCAACTTCTTGGAACCTCTTATCATACTTCTTAACTATTTCCCCCTTCTTCTGTACCAAGTCACACATCTTGCTTACACTTTCAAATGGTACTTCTGGAGTATCAAAGTTTATCAAGAATTCCTTCTCAACATCATACTAGTCTTTCTCGTGTTTAGGATAGACTTTTCTATACCAATCCAAAGCATCCTTTCTTAAAGATCCTACAAAATCAAATAACTTAATTTTATCTTCATCAAATCCCTTTCTTTGCCACAAGGATTCTCGTATAAAAATGTGCTCAGCAACTTCAATAGTGTCCTAACTTTCCATCTTCAAAAGTTAATGAAATTTTCCAAAAGGAAAAGGTTAAGGTTTCATCTTGCTCCCATTTTAGTGTTAAAGGGTTTAAGCTGCTCAACAGTTGCAAACACATTAAATAAAAATAACCTGATGTCTTATTAGGTTGTCTATTTGACAATAACATTAAAAATGATAAGGGGTAAAATCTTTACCTATATTTAGCATTTTTTTTAGTACTTTTATGAATAACATGCATTGAAAAAATCTTCTAATCCTTCTCGAATTTAATTCACTTCATTATAATTGGTGGCTATCACCCTAGCACTCTTCCAAGGAGCAAGCCTAGAAAGGATAGCTCACAAGTCGCTTAAAATTTTAATAGCTAATTGATAGATAGAAATATTTTTTCCCTTGAAAGAAAAGTGGCAAATTTTTCATGCTTATGTTCATGAAAATTTATAATGATCTCCTTGCTAATGATCATTTGATTATCTAAAATCAAACTAATTATGTGGGATACCCTATGCTCATTGAAAAATGACAAATGCATAGGATTAATTGTGGTCTTTATTATTCCTAATGAATGAATCAAATTTTCTTGATTGTTATGTTATTGACTAATTTGGTGATTCTATTTATAGGAAATCTACCATGGGCCGTGTCTTCAAAATAAACAGTAGGCGGAATTCAATGGATGCTGCAATATTTTTGAAAAAAAAAACCTATCTTCTATTTTTTCTTCTAATCAAAAGGGTGAAATACAAATGTAGCTCTTGAAAAATCAATATGGCTTTGAAGATAGGTGTCAAGTACTAAAATCAATATGGAAGAGTTTCAATCAGATACGTGTCAAAGTACTATCTTACTATATTCTAATTGAAGTTGGTTTACTTTTTCCAAAGTATCTCATTTCTATAGAGATAAAAGCACATTGAAGATCATGGGCACCTCACTCAAGCAAAAGCATCCAGTTGTCGGGAATAATGTTCAGTGAAAGTTATATCAAAAAAAGTTCTCTCAAGTTATATTCAAGTGAAAGTATGCTTAGCCGTCACATAACAAAACCTATGTGCAGTGATTGGCTTTAAGGTGATGGCATTCAGGGTGAGTGTGCATGACACTGACACCACCTAATGGCTAAATCCTAGATGTAAGACCTAATAGGCATAACATAAGACCTTTAGGCATTATATGCACCGAATTCAATTCGTTGCTAGGCCTTGCGTGATGCCATTGAGGGGGAGTGTTATTAGAATGTTTCTAATATTAACGCTCAATCTTGTTTTAGAAATTTCTATTTCTGTTTATATCATCATGTATATATGAGCTTCAAGCTCCTTGTAAATTCATTCGATTTTATTCAATATACAAAATAATCTTTCGATTATTTTATGGTATCAGAGCAAGGCTATTTTTTTGAGAAATATCATAATTTCTTTTCTGAAATTATCTGCGAAATATTTTTCGAACTTGTGTCCTTTGGGAGAGTCTGCAAACATTGGCGTTTGTTTTTTTCGTTCGTGGATCTCCTTCTGCGACCTGCCTGTGTTCTCTCTTTGCCCGCGTTTGCGACCTATATTTGTTCTCTCTCTGCCCGCGTTCGCGACCTGTCTGCGTTCTTCTTTCGCTCACAACCTGCTTGCTTTGTCGCGTTGTTTATGCGACCTGTTTAGTGGCTTCATTCGCATCCTTTTGCGACCTGTTTGTTCACGGGCGCGACCTGTATTCCTTCGGCTCTGGTGTTCGCAATTAGGCGTTGAGTTATGTGCCTGTCACTCGTGTCTTGGGCATCCACATTGTAGGCGCCGAGTTGCAGTAAGAAAAATGTCGGGGAGCATCCTGCAAACCACCGATTCTGTTCAAACACAGAAATCCTTGAGATTTTTTTTATAACGAATTTTTTTTTCTTGAGCTAAGCGACCTGGCATCGTTTTTGCTCGAAACCCTAGCTTTTCAAAATCGGATTTTTTTTATAATCACAGATTCCTTGTGGGTTTTTCGAGATTCTATCTAAGTCTTCGTCAGAATTTTCTGGGTACCTCATTTTTCGTGCCTCATTTTTTGAGCCAGCGTTTTTGAAATCTGACAACAGATTCTTTCTGGGTTTTCTGTTAGCTCTTCTGGGTACTTGTCGGATTTTTCTGGGTCAACCAGAAAATTGCATTGAAATCCGTGCCTGTCAAGTGTGTTCCTGATTCATTCCAATGGCATCTTTGACCAATCTGCTGTTAGAGGGTAATCAGCGGTTTAATGGCAGTAATTACAATACCTGGAAGCAGCGTATGTTGACCGTATTTGAGTATCGCCGCCTCGATGAACTGGTTTTGGGCACCGAAACTCGTCCCACCACACTAGGCACTGATCAGGACAAGTTTGATGATCGAAAAAGAGAAGTTGTCATGCTTCTAAAGTTGTCTGTTACAGATGACCAATTACCTCAGATCCCCTCTGGCAAGTCGGCTGCAGACATCTGGAAATATTTGAAGGAGCTGCATGAAACATCCGACAAGAGTCGTGCGTTCTTTTTAAAGAACCAGTTGTTCTCCATCATGATGGATGAACGTGTGTCCTTACAGGAGCATCTTACGAAGATTAAGGACATTTGTGATCAGCTTGAAGCCATCGGTCGGAAAATGGAGGAAGAAGATATGGTAGTTATTACCCTGAAGAGCCTGCCAACATCTTATGAGCATTTCATAGAGACGCTCAACATTACCTCAACTAATGTTGATTTGAAATTCCCAGAGTTGTGCACCAAACTCCTACAGCGGGATCGCTGGAAGCAGTAGTTTGGCAGCCGTGCTTCCTCACCCTCGTCAGAACAAGCCTTTGCAGCTAAGTTTCAGCCATCTCAGTCATCACTACAGGGCAGTTCGCATCAATTCTCAGGCAGTTCTCAGCAGA
>MU223164.1:2351974-2365679 GCA_018584345.1 Thuja plicata
AGTTTTGCTGTAAGCTATGTCTCCCGCTTTATGACAGCACCCAAGACTGATCATTGGACAGCTGCAAAGCGTGTCCTGCGCTATGTTAGTGGTACTCTTGATTATGGTCTTCTATACACTCAGAAGTTTGATTCTACACTATGTGGCCACACAGATTCAGATTGGGCCGGCTCTGTTGATGATCGTAAGTCTACCGCTGGATGTGTTTAATTTAGGCTCTGCTACTGTGACATGGACTAGTAAGAAGCAACAGGCGGTGGCCCTGTCTTCGACTGAAGCAGAGTATTGGGGAACAGTTAAGGCAGCTTGTGAGGTTGTTTGGCTTCGGCGGATGCTTGCAGATATGCATGTTCCTCAATCAAGACCGACTCCTATATTTTGTGATAGTCAGGGAGTACTCAAACTGGCAAAGAATCCGGTCTTCCATGAACGAACCAAGCATGTCGAAACACATTGTCACTACATTCATCAGCTGGTTGAAGACAAATCTATCCAGTTGCTGTATGTTCCCACCTTAGAATAGTATGTTGATATTTTCACCAAGTCTCTCGGTTCTAATAAATTTGTAAAATTCAGAGAAGCTATTGGTGTTATTGACAGATTGAGCATTATGGGAGGGTATTAGAATGTTTCTAATATTAACGCTCAATCTTGTTTTAGAAGTTTCTATTTCCGTTTATATCGTCATGTATATATGAGCTTCAAGCTCCTTGTAAATTCATTCGATTTTATTCAATATACAAAATAATCTTTTGATTATTTTAAGTGTGCATGTCAATGACACCACCTAGTGACTAAATCCTAAATGTAAGTCCTTCAAGAATAAACAAGTCCTAACAGGCATAATATAAGACTTCTAGGCATTAAGAAGTTATTTAGGCATTTTTAAGTCCTATGCTTTTCTATGTAAATCTTCTACTTGTAAAGACATTATATTATATAAGACCTACAAGCACTATGTAATGAACCTGGGAGAGGCTAATTTGAGGAGACCCAAGCTCCAATAAAATTTTAATAAGATCTCATCGCATCATTTTTAAAACATTGGGATCATAAATTATGAAAAGATGACTTTCATGTAGTCCGCAATACAGGATCTTCATGTTGGCATATATTTGTGTCCCTATTTATCATTATCAAAAAAGACCTATAGTACTTGGATACTTCATTTTTTCTTTTATAGAAACTGACATGTGATGCCCCCTATTAACATTAAGGGGGAGTGTTAGAACATAAAGTTATTAATTATTAGGGATCGTACCCTTGTAACATTTATATATTGCTGTAATAAAACGATATAAAACCTTATATTTATTATGCTTTACTAAGCATGTCCCATTTAAAATAATTATAATCTGATAGCTATTAGACAATTAATTATTTATGAATGAGGATTATTGAATAGGTACGACTAATAACCAAAATCCCAACAACAGAACCAATGCTAGCAAGAAAAGTCGGGGATCACATACCGGATTCTTGGGCCCCAAGTCTTCTCTGTGTTGTATAATTACCCTAGAATGAATAGTAGGAGGGGCTCGGGATTAATTTTTAATGCAGAATTTTTAATGCAGAATCAGACAAGGTATCATGATAACTTATAAACAGAGATTAAATGAGAATCCATAACAACACACATAACCGTTGATCAACTCCAATATATTGATATATCTTATATTACATTTCCATCATTCCATTACATTTCTCATTTGTCATATATCCATCTGAATATAGTCTTCCTTCCATATGTCTCCTATTATATATATCGCTTACATATATTCTCTTTCTTACTTTACTTATGATAATTCTATTCTACTTTATATGTACATCCTCCTATGGGATGTGCCCCTTATAAAATACATCCCTTCCTAGAGGTGACTTGTCGGTCAAGAGCTCTGCAACCCTATTGCAGTGGTTTGCAGTATGTTTTCTTGCTCCATGTATCTGAGTTCTACTACTTTCCCTGCCAACAAACAAATTATTAATAAAGAGTTCCAATGTAGAATTAACTTGCACACAATGGCACATTAAGTGATCTGAACTAAATTGACCGAAGATGTGATGCATGCAAATATTTTTTGCTTATCAAACTTGAGTAATGCCCACTGTCACAAGCAAATGATTTTGGACCATGTAGGAAAATAGCATAGGAAGATGAGTTCCTAACAATATTACTGTTGTGCACCACTGTCAAGAAGGAAAAGTATCCTTACACTCTTTAAGTATTATGATAAGGACGTCAAATTCAACTAAAAACATGTCATTCGTCATTTAAGGTGTATAGAGCTCCCAACCTTAGTTTTGTTTTATGTCTGTATAATTAATAATTGCAATATTTGGTTTACTGTACCTTATTTTGAATGAGGTACACTACGTTGCCACTTGCAGAAGGGTTTGAGTCATAAGTGTATTAGACAGATGTCAAGAGCACTTTCTTTGATAATTTTGGGCAGATCATGCTTAAGGAGCAAACACTTGCACCCACCTCTTACCACTGCAGAAGTTTGAGCCTGGTGCACCAAGGAAGCTCATTGAGATCACACCACAGCTGGCACCCTTAGTGCATGCTATGCCCATTCCACCTAGAATGGATGTAACAATGCCAAACAGAGAAATTTTCCAACCACAAACAAACATGAGAGATCCACCATTATAAGAAAACGAGTTTCTTTACTGAGAATGGTTAAATCCTGATATCATCAACTCTATGTGCCCATCAAAAGGGTTTGTCAGTGCCCTAAGTGACCAGGTGTCGCCCACATTTCTTAAATAAAGGCCTGGAAGAGGTATACCTACGTAGACTGTAGAGTTTTTAAATTTAAGTAGAGAGTATAGCGTATACAGGTTCCAAAACACTAAAATATCTTTATCATTAGAAACAATCTCCTTGACCTTTGCTTGCAAAAAATAAAAGACATCTGAGATGTGTAACCAAGTGCAAGTCCTATCAAAAGCAAAAGTGATAACAAAAAGAATTTAGGCATTTGTATTATTGATTTGGATTGTTATGTACCATGACCTCTTCCTGTTCAAGTCAACTAATTGGCAGATTCCTGACCAGGTTGTGTCAACGATCTCAATACTGTGGCCTATTCCTTAAGTAGTCAACAAACTGGCAGATTCCAGAGCTAGTCAACTAAAAAGCAAGGTTCTGATTCAGTCAACTACCAAGAAATGGGGTTGACTTTATAATTTACGAAATCCTTTATAGAAGACATACCAAAGAATATATCAAAAGGCAAAGCATCAAACTGTCTAATTATGATGTTCAAAACAAGGGCATCGGGATATTTAGCAAAAACTGTTTGAAATGATACCACAATCCACATGTTTATAAAACAATAATGAATAAATCTGCTAATTGGCAATAACCAAAAAATTCAAAAACTCACCTTCCTATATGCCTCCTCTCCCAATTTGGCTTTGAAGGATGCAAGATCTGCAGCAGCCCAGCAAGGCATTTTTTCACCATCATGCGACACAACAGAGCTCAAACCATATCTTGTATCTTTGTTAGATTTTACAAGCACCACATTTCTGCATGTGACAAAAACAAGAAGATATTTATTTACAGTCAATTTGCTATAAATTATAACCATGCTTTACTTTATTGCTTATTAAGGAAGGATGTTATACATTTAACTTTTGAGTTTGCATATTTTGAATTCTGATAGAATGCTTCTAAAAAGGAAACCTATAAGGATGCTTAAATAATATGATAGAACCTAGAATGATCACCCCAACCTCATGAAGGTTTAAATGGGGCTTAAGCCAGCAGACATATTGTGGCCAATAGTTTCGACTGTTAGTGGTTTGTTTGTGACACTTGAACATGGCAACCTGTAATGGTTCTGTACAACTGACCTGGGAAATCAAAAATTCCAAAAAATAGGGTTGGGTTGACCAACACATGTCCAAGTGTAATTGAACCAGATTTTTATCTGTTTATTTGACTTACCTAGTCAGCGATTCCAATAAATTGGTGAACATATGAAAGTGGTACATTAGCGAGGTAGTCTATTGGCGCACAGCTAACTGGAGAAGGATCGGTGGAGAAAGCAATTCAACTAATGACATGGAGCAATCAAATGATTTACAGCCAAATTTCTAATTTTGTTTTTGTGAAAATTTTAAATTTGACTTATATGTCAAGGAAAACTTACTTTGTACTTGAAACTTAAATGGCCATAATTAAATGGCCATAAGTTATAAATTGTCATACAAACTCTGTTTGAGACTATTTTCAAATCAGCAAAATTCAATTTTAGAGCTCTTCACAATGGTAGTATTTTTCAGCATTGCACTGTTCTATAGTCTCAGTTTCTCTGAAGATAAAGAGGATTCCAAGGGTCCTTGCATTAAAGGACCAATCATCAAGCTTGGGAATCATCTATAACTACACTAAAAACCATGGGGTTGTGGTGGATTGCATGTTGGATTATAAAAGATTCTACCATCAAGGAGAAGGGTGCCTACCACAATCAGGGGGATCACAAAACTGGGATTTTGCTGACCCATGCTGCCCTTGAGATTCATTTTCACCTTAAGGAGTCAAAACTTCAAATAAATTGTCCTCTTAAATTAATGAATTGAGGATTTACAGAATACGTCTCGGCCCCACTCCTCTTCAAGTAGGACTGCCTGTAGGGATACAAACAAAGATAGACCAAATCTCCAACCTCAAACTTCGTTCAGTCCTGCACCTATCTTCATACATCTTTTGTTGATTCTAGGTCTACTATAGATTGTCCTTGAGGAACCCAAGGATGTCTAGGCTCTCCTGCAACCAATCCTAGCCCTACATGCTCGATTGTCTCCCAACATCAAATCAACAAAAATGATGCAGCCTCATAACTATAGAGCACCTTGAAAGGCGACATCCCTATCAACACGTGGTATGTAGTGTTGTAGCAGTGCACTCCAAGACATAGCCAACGGATCCATGCCTTCTAAAGCACTACTATGTAATTCCTCAAGAAGCTCTCCAACTATTGGTTCACAATCTTTCTTCGTCCATCTGTCTGGGGATGGTAGCTAGTACTTAGAGTCAACTTAGTACTTGCTAATATGAAAAGCTCCATCAAAAAAGCATTAAGGAAGTGGTTGTCTCTATTACTAACTATATTCCTTGGAAGGCCATGCAACCGAAATATCTCTCAAAAGAACAACTCTACCACTTGAACTGCTCGGAACTCCATAGGATTGGCAAAGAAGTGAGCATACTTGGTCAACCGATCAACCACCACATAGATGCAATCCTTGCCCTATACCTTGAGAAGCCTTGTGATGAAGTCCATTGGAATGCTCTCCCCTTCAATCGAGGATAGGCAATGGCTTTAGTAGCCCTGTTGGAAGAGTATGTTAGGATTTGCTCTGCTTGCAAGTGGCACACTCCTTGACATACCGTAGCACATTGTACTTGAGGCCTTTCCATGAGAACCTCTCGCAAACTTGCCTGTATTTCTTGAGGTACCCTGGATGTCCTACTAAGGGCTACTCATGAATCTCCCTCAAGATCTGCTCCTTCAACTTTGATTTTGGCACTAAGAAAATCCTATCCCTGTAGTAGATGACATCATCCACCACCTTGTACCAATCATTCTAAATCTTTCTATCCATCAACTGGCAGGCAAAAGTGTTCTTGGAGTACTCTACCAACAAATGAGCCTTCCAATTCGTTGACACCTGTGTTCCACGGGGACGCGTCCCCTGCCTTGGAACCCCCGTTCCCGTCCCGGGTACAAAACAGGGACACGGGGACGGGATTTCAACGTCCCCTAACCATTCCCTTTTTGGTCCCAAATCGGGGACGTTTCAGAACCCCAAAAAGAGAAGGTTCCGAAATAGTTGACGGATTTGGGTACCAGGGATGGTTAGGGGACGGCCCGGCCATTGCCAGTACCCAAATCCGTCCCCTATTTCCCAGCTTAAAAAAAAGGGCTGCAAGTCATAAAAAGTGCATTTTAAAAAAAAAAAATTAGTTATGGTCGGGCCCTACATGGACTCTAATATCAAATAAAAAATACTAAACCCTATTTTGGATGCTAAAAAGCCTAACTCTCTTTCATTTCTTCATTTCATTCATTCTTTCCAAGAAGAAGAAGAAAGAGGAGCAGCAACAAAGCTTTCATTTTTGAGCTACAAGAGGAGGGTTTGGCATATATCATTTGCAGACCCATTATTGATTTTGATTATTATAGACATCTGATTATGGAGTTGAACTTCTATGTTATCGTTTACTGTTTAGTATTTTAGTTGGACTTCTCTTTATGTCATTTCATGCATGAAACTTGGAGCCTTTGGGCGTTTTTGCTAATATGTACGCCATATTTTTACAATGAAAGTATTTGAACTTTGTTAATTTGCTATGTATTCATTGTATTGAGCTTCTGAAATGTCTATGGTGAACGGTTTATCAATGTTATGATATGCATATTTGAATTCTCTCTCTATATAAAAAATTCCCTATTTTTTTAATAGTCGTCCCCTATCGTCCCCTAAAAATTGGTTCTGAACCGTACCCGTACCGGAAACACGTCCCCATCCCCTAAAACGTCCCCGTCCCCGAAACTTCGTGGAGCATAGGTTGACACCCAAGACAATGAGCATATGGCGGGTCTCCTGGATAAGGCATCGACTACCACGTTCTTCTTCCCTTTCACATACTCAATGTCGAAGTCGTAGGCCTAAATCTTGCTCACCCACTTATGTTGTCTCACATTCAAGTGCTTTTGCTCCAAGAACATCACAAACTATTGTGATCAGTCCTCACAACAAACCTCGCTCCAACCAAGTATTATTTGAACTTGGCCAAGGCATGCATGATGACAAGCATCTCCTTACCGTAGATTGAGTATAATCACTCGGCTCCCTTGAGCTTCCGAATGTCAAAGGCAATGGGATGACAATCCTACATCAAAACTGCTCCAATGCCTTTCATGAATGCATCACACGATTGAGACAAATCTGGCAATGCTAGGACTAGGCATGTACTCATAGTTACCTTCAACTTGTCAAAAGCCTACTGTGTCTCCTTATCCCAATGAAAAGCTCCCTTCTTAGTGAGATCTGTCAATGGTGCTCCAAGATGTGAGAACCCTTTCAAAATCTCCTATGGCAATTGCATAGGCCGAAGAAACCACGCAATTTTGTGAGCGTCCTAAGTGTGGGCCAATCCAAAATTGCTTGAATCCAGGGTTACCCCAGGTTTCTGGGATGGAGATGGCAGGGGTTAGGGGGACGAGTTTTCAGGATACTGATTTATTTTGCCAATTTTGGGGAGGACTAGGGCATGGCTATATAACTATAGGGAAAATTTAAAATATATAGGGAGATTTGAAATGTTCATATGAAAGCAAGGATAAAGCATGTATGTATACATTATATTCATATGAAAACATGGATAAAGCATAAATATGTACATTATAGAACCTTAACATATTATATTTGCGTTCAAGAATCGAACATCATTGTCAATACTCAATATGCATTCATATTTCAAAATCATTGTCAAAAAATTATTAATAAATAATAATTAATAAGAGATCCCACTAAACTATTTGGACGTCATCATTCAACAACTGTGTGTAGTCATATGCCTTTCCTTTCGCAAAAAATGGTTACAGCTATATTCTCTTATTCCACAGTTGTACGCTTTCATTCCACAGCTTTCCGCTTTGTCTTACAACACTCTGATTCAATTTACAGCTGACCAACTCATTCTACTGGTATATGCAGTTCAAAATAATTCTTTGTGAACACTCATAAAGAAAATGGTTTTTTCCTTGATTTAAGTGATTATTTTTTTAAATGGCTACCTAGCCAGGGATGTTTGGCCATCTCGAGGATGGTTAGGGGGACATCTTAAATGTCCCCTAACCGTCCCAAGGACGACCAAACATTCTTGACGCCAATTAGTGTCGTGCCCAAGTTTTTGGGATGTTTCCAACAAAAATCTACAAATTGGGGACGCCTGGGGGACGTCCCCGCATTATCCCTAAAATGTCCCCCATACGGGGACAAAGTTTTTCGAGCCAAAGATGCTTCCCTATGTAACGTTGCTTGAATCTTCTCCCAGTGCACCTGAACTCCTCATGCACTAATGATGCAACCCAGCTATAGGATTTTTGTCAAGTCAAACACGCATTTGAACCTCTTCGCAAACAGGGACTACGACTCCATGATCCCCAACACCTCGTCCAAATGCCTCAAATGTTCTTCCCAAGACTTGTTGTAAATGAATATGTCATCAAAGAACACCAACAAAAAATTTCACAATTGCTTGATGAATATGTGGTTCATGCAAGACTAGAAAGTCGCAAGTGCATTGGTCAACCCCAAGGGCATGACCAGGAACTCATAGTGACACAAAACGTCGTATTGCGCACATCTTGCTCCCTTGCACAAATCTAGCGATGCCCAAAATGGAGATCAATCTTGGAGAAGTAGACTGCCTCATGAAGCTCATCCAACAGCTCGTCAATCCTAGAAATAGGGTATCAATTCTTTGAGGAAATGTGGGCATCATTGGCATGTATGGGACCACTATGTGTGATCCACCAAGTATCAAAGGGTCTTGCTAATTTGCTATGTTACCGGATTCCTCCAGGGTTTTGGAATGGAATTTGGGTTCTCCCTGGGTTCCTCACTGGATTCCTCCAGGGTTCTGGAATGGAATCTGGGTTCCTCGGATTCCTCTTGGATTCCTCCAGGGTTCCGGAATGGAATCTGGGTTCTCCCTGGGTTCCTCACTAGAATCTGGGTTCTCCCTGGGTTCCTCAATGAGGAACCCAGGGAGAACCCAGATTCCATTCCAAAACCCTGGAGGAATCCAAGAGGAATCCGGGAGGATCCACAGGAATCCAGAAGGATCCGCCGGAATCCAAAATCTGGGCGTCCAAAAACAGGCTCACATTGACTTTTATATTTTATTTTTTTAATAAATAAAGTCAAACTAAACCTAATTTGACCCTTCTAAACCCTAATTCGACCCTTTTATGCTTGTAATTTAAATTTTCAGCATGTAATGACAATTTGAGACTTTTGCAAAGTATGAATATGATATAATCATATACTGACAATTATGGATTTATCATTTTATCATTATGTCATATGAGAATCACACTTCTAACTTCTTATTATTATCATTATATGTTTCAACTTTGAAGTTTTGAACTAATGCTAAATGAGCATTGAAATGTTAAATGTATGGAATCTATGAATATACATACATATATAAATTTACAATATATATATATTTCAAAAATGTCTATATATATACCCGCGGAACCAGGATCTGGCCCAAAATAAATTTTGCCGAATCCCTGAACTCGAACCCGAACCCGAACCCAAATCCGAACCAGAACCAGGATCGGCTACTTAGCTAATTTGTTGTTGTCCCTTTTTCAAGGTCTCATTGAGCTAATGTTATCCTCTTGTCAATTCCCTCAATAGGACCATCCATGGTGGAATAGAATGATGAAGCAAAGAATTGCAAAGGTCCTTGAAGCTTCCACAAAATCAGAGTGATGTACTCAGTGCCTATCTTGTCCTTGCCACAACCTTGTAAAAGTGATCTAATGGATTTGAACTTCTCTAGAAAATCCTTATAATGGAGGGGAAGGAATCGAGTGCTCACAATGTCAAATCGGTCTCAAGCTTTAGAGCACGGAACTCATTAATACCCCCAAAGATCTCCTAAAATTTGACCCACATAGCCCTAGGAGTGGTGCATGAATCAATATGGAACTAGAGACTATCTGAAACATGTAGGCCAATCAAACCCATAACCTCATCCATCTTGTCCCTGCGCTGAAGAATCTCAAACTAACAGGTCAAATTGGTCTCAACTAGACAAAACCATAAACCATTGAGTTGAAGCAATCTAATCGTCTAGATTTTCTGGGTGTAATAGTTATGGGGTGTGAGTTTCTTAATGGATTCCACCATGAGAATTAGGTTTTAGATTTGGCAAGGGCTAGAGCAAGATGTGAATTTGAAGATGATGATTCAACCCCCCCACAACAAGAAAAACCAACCCTTTTGCAATTGTATAAGTTGAGAAACGACAAAAGGAAGAAATCAACAAATCTGAGACCATTGTGTATCTAATGTAAATTATGGAAAAAATGGATGGCAGATTTGAGTAGAGCATAGAACCAGCTTTTCGAAGATATCTGGATTTCAAAAGACGAAGTCCAAATGAGCAAGATATGACACCAAAAGCGCAAAAAAGAAGATTTGACTTCATGGGCCTAGTACGGAAAATGTATGAAGAATCTAACAAAATGACCAACATCATTGGATCAGTACTTGCCCAATTTCAAGTCTGTATGACCAAGTTATGGCCAAAAACCAAAGGTAGGTCAATTAGGGGAACAGAGGGCTTGAAGAGGGTGCTAACACAAGTGTTCGTGCTACTAACATCAACAAAATATGCTCAGAATATTCCCCCTCCCGAAAAAAAAAGTTGTAGTCGCAGTATATTTTGCACCTTGCTAGAATATTCTCCTATCCCAGCAAATATGCTCAAAATCTTCAACAAAATATTTAGTAGAATATTCTTTTGGTTGGCCAATGGAATAGAGATGACATCGGCATTGTAGTGTCGTAAATTGTACAGCTTTAATTAGGGTGTCCAATTTCACACTCTCCAAGCACTCATTTTAGTATTTCTCATTCCTTTATGCATTATAGGACCTTTATGAATTTAAATTAACATTATGTGTCTTCTTCCACTTTGTTACATCAACACTATTATTTGGGCCCTTAACTATAGGTGTGCCCTTTACTTTAACTTATTTCAATTCCTCCCTCATTTAAAAGTTTTGGACACGTTTTCCCCTATCTAAACATCATATTTCTTCACACCAATGATTTTTTGAGCTTCTAAACCCTATTATCTTGCATCCCTAAAAATGGGCAATTTTAGTCGAGATGTTGGTGAGTAGGTAGCATAGTCCTAGACTATGTAGGCCGAGACAACCTAGTCCCAAGGCTTTTATCTAGAATTTTGGGATCATAATAAGGCGGTCTTACCCTATCCAAAACTACCACCAATGTGAATATTTTTTTTTTCTAAACCAGCCAAAAGGTGATTTCACTTTGAGATCCTTATATAAGGCTTCCTTCTCAATTCATTTAAACATCTCATTTGCATCTCATTCTCATCTACACAAGACATCACTTCAAGGGCAGATCTGATTCAAGGACCAACAAATTACTTCAAGCCATCTTCAATTATTGTTTTATTTCATGGTGTGTTATCACGTTATTGCATCAACATATGGAGGACTTATCCTAAGAGTCTTGCATCATCAATTGGAGGTATAATTATTTCAATTCAAACATTTGAAATTCAAGCATTTCAATTCAGATTTCTATTTCAATGCATCAACACTGTAGGGTTGAGTCCCAACCTGGGGTTTGACTTTGGCAAACCCCTATACAACCCCAAACACCATTTTTCTCCTCTTGTGTGCAGATCCAAGCCCAGTTTCAAGCTTCCAATAGAGCCAAGAGGAGAAAAAGTGATCAAAAGTCCAAAACCAACCTTCTCCCTTAATTCTGACACCAGAAATTTCGACGAGGGTGCCTGGGGCACCCTAGTCTAGGATAGGGTGACTTTGTCTTCTTGGAATCAGCTAAATTTTGGTAAGTGATAGATAAAGGCTCCAAGGGTCCTAGATTTAGCCCCCAATGTTTAGAAACTTACCTAGCAAGTCCAAAACACCCAAGACAACATAGACCTTCCTATTTTGGCTCGGGTTTTTAGTTAGAGGTGCACCACATAATTCTCCTTTCATTTCTTTACATGTTTTGAAGTTTGCACTTTCTAGATTAGTCAATGTCATTCATTTAGATCTAGATCTCTTCTAATCACTCTAACAATCACTTATAAGCAACAAAAGAATAGAAGCCCTAAAAGTATGATATTGAATTGATTCTCGTAAATAAACAAAGTGTTAGTCAATCATACGTATCTCTTGGTGGCTTTGTATTCTAAATGTAATCATAGCAGAGACAAACCTAGTTTCCTAATTTGCATGCATATGCTAGTGAGCCATATTTCCCTACCTTACAAGGGTAAAAGTACACAAGTGCCCAATACAGCGCTGCCAAAAATATTTGGAAAAAAAATGTTTTTGTAAAAAGTTACCCAAAAAAAAATGCCCTACTTGCGCAAAGTTGTACGACTCCATACAAATATGTACAGTCGTACATATTTTTGTAAAAGGGGCATGACCCCCAAAAAAAATCCACCCAAAATTTGATAGTGTACGATTTTAGCTTTTGGACAAGCATTTTTAGAGTTTTTGGGCATTTTGAGCACGATGGTAAAGTCCGTTTGGCTCCGCGATGCCTAGATTTTTCACTAACCCCCGGATTTTGCCTCAATTTGTGTGCCCTTAGCCAAATTAGCCCAAAATTTCAACTACTCGGACTAATAAAACTTAAGCTAACCAATGCATGTGCTAGCATGTGCACAAATATGGAATGCAACAATATGCACAATGCAACAAATATGCTCTAACACTAATCACTGCCTTTGGTGCTTTTAAATGATTACCAGTTGTCCCTTTTAAATAATTGTGTATCCCTTGAAATAGTTGGCTCCCCCTTTTGATAAAATGCTAATAATTAAACTCTTTTAGTCTTTGCATCTAGGTCGGCTCCTCACCTTGAACGTATAGTATTGTTTATTTCATCGTCTATTTCATAATTATACTTTCTTGGTCGGCCCCCATTTTTCAATTGCTGATAATTAATTTCTTCTATCCTTGGTCGGCCTCTCACATGGAAGCTATTATTTTTATAATTCAATGCCTGGGTTTTACTTAGTAATGTTGCAATCTGTTTTATAATTCAGTGATCTCAATGGGGACATGACATGTAGCTTGTATGTGTAACTTTTACGTGATACTCATTGGGGTTTGTGCCTCAATGTAAGAAGAGGCATACTTGCTACCTTTTTGGGCCAATTTAAGAATTCGTTGTACGATTTAGTTGATATTGTATTCTTCTTTGATGTCTCTCAACACAAACATTTATCGATGTTCTTTCTTGTGTGTGTGGAGATTATTAATTGTTTTAAGTATGGACATGTGGCATCAACCTCACATGTTAGTAATGCATAAACAAACAACTTATTATAGCTTGTAAGATTCCCAATACCATTAAATATATTGACATATATGTTATCCAAGACTACCAATTGAAAAGAAACTTTTGAACAATGAGGATAGTCACCTACAAGTGCATATAATCTTGTGCTTTGGGCAAATATCTTTTGTAACAAATAACTTCTTGCACATTGCAAACAGATGGAAATATTTAATTGGAGAACAGAATAACAACTCGGTGATGTGGAAACTATTTCATAATAGCAATCAAAACTAAATAAATGTAAGGGTGGTTTGAACTCCCAATAAGCTTCATAAGCCTTTTCACAATCAACCCAAACCAAGCATCGGAAGATCATTAACTTCTAGTTAAGAACAAAAGGCACCTCCTTGAAATGGAAGTTGTTAAATTTTTCGAATAGCTGCAAATGTAATAGCACTCTATGTTATTGTTTTATTCCAAATGCAACAATCTCTCTTTCATTTATATAGGGAATGAGGCTAGGAGAGACATGTCCCTTCATGGGACATGTCTATTCATTATTATTTATAAGAAAGGACATGCCTCTTCCCATTAATTATAA
>MU223164.1:2368233-2382023 GCA_018584345.1 Thuja plicata
ATCATACGACTGAAGCTACAAACATTAACACTCCCTCTTAGCTAGGGAGGATGATCAAACAGAATGTGTAGTGGTCTCCTGTGTCAACACTTATGACCCTCACCATAGCTATACAAAACATCAACAAAAGTCCTTATAAGCATAGTAATGGAAAACTCAGAATGTCTTTGAGATAGGGAACACACTTTATATGTGGTCGGTTCATAATCTTAGTATCTCTTGGCAAAGAACAAGGCTCAAACAATAAAAATAAATCTTACAAGCATTGAGGCTTGAACAGTAAAAGGAAATCTTAGAGTGGCAAAATCACATCTTCTGATTTGCCTACCCCGGTGCTACCCTGGCCCAAAAGTGACTTACGGTGGATTACAGAACAATTATAGGAAGGAACTTTCATATTTGATTGTGTATTAAAACCTGAGACAAGAACCTTAAAACACTGATTCTTCTATGACTTACAAAACATAGCTATAAGACTGTGTGAATCTACATCCTTAGCAAAGTAAGAGGCAGCGTGAATTTCTGCCGCAACTGACTTGCCAAGTTCGCAATTTTGGCAAGACCTGCAACAGCTTTGTGAGGCACACAATACTTTTTTAATGAATTTTTTTTATAAACATCCAAAACTACCTTATAAAGACATAAAACCCTGAACCCTGTAAATGTGATAATAAATTTCTCGCTTTAACTTGTGGTGTGTCATGTTGTATGCCATTTTTTATTTTTTCATCATGTATAAAATAATGTTTTATTTTTATAAAGTATTTAAACATTTACAGTTTTTATTTTTTAACATTCGTGAAGAAATGTTTTATGTAGCTAAAGAAGATAGTCGGTTGTTTGCAGAAACTTCTAAAAAAAATTACCGTGCTTTAATTTACTGGCAGTTTTTGTTGAGTCACAGAAGTAGTACGAAGTGTCTTTGAGTACAAATTTTTAAACTAAGGTAAGAACCGTGTAGAGCGTAGATGGAAAAACCCCACTGTGCCATGCTAGTGATTGGCAAAGAGGACTTCTAGCAAAGTAGATTGAAATCATACAAGCACGGCAAAAGGATTTACCATAACTATTAAGACTAGGCCAATACACCAAATTGAATATCAAACGACTAAGATCGTGCATCTGATCTAGTTTACAAGCCCAATGCAAATGAACCTATAACTAAGTACAATGAGATCTAGATAGAGCAAAACAAAATGAAATAACATCTAACATACATTGTGCTAATTAACTTTGTACTTCGTAATCTAAATCAAAGGGTATACAAATTGAAATAACCATGCCGATAGCATAAATAAGAGAAATTTTCTCCTTGCAAGTTAAGAAGTCCTCACAGCCAATTGGCTCTAAGAGGGCCATGTCCAAAGGTAACCTGCCTCAATCAAAACACTCCTAGTTGCAATAGCTTTTAAGGAATATAAAGCCAAAATCTGAGAAGCCTTGTACTGGGTCTTTGTATCTCCTTTTTATCAAACTTGCGGAATACCCGGTGGGAGTGAGGGATGAACAATGGCATAGGAATGTAACTACAATTAACTGATGCTTTAATTGAGGTATGTGAAACAGATGAGAGCACAGTGAAAATAAATGAAGCAATTAGTAGAAGTTCCGGCAACATTATGATAATGTAATACAATGTCATGGAAAATGGACAAGTATGGTTCATCAGATGGGACGTGACAAAGGCAAACTAGCCATTTCTGCCCATTGGAGAGACCAATCCTCATGCAGCTCAGGACATGCTTTTCAGAAAAAGTTGCAACTTAACCTTAACACGTGTTAAAGCCTTCTCACACAATCTGAGGCCCATGCCTCAATCAAAAGTCTTGGGCTTTTGCAGAGGTCTTGAAAGAAGAAGACAAGGAAGTGGACTCAATGGGATGTAGGGAGATATTTGCACTTATAATTCTCGAAGTTTCTTTGTGTCTTAGACACTGGAGGACGGAAGATTTGGGCATTTCACAGAGTAAATAGGAATGCCTCCAAAGGTGCTGATAGATACTGATCCAACATTAATCAGTAGTTCGAGCAATTCCATGATAAATACACTGCCAAAATTGAGTATCTAAAATGAAACAAGGCATGAATCCACCGTATCACGATTCCATCATAACTAATCTCATGACCCATTACCCACTTTGTTAATTGTCTATAACCCACTCCGCGTATAGGTGGATTGGCAACTTTAAATGAACTTAGTCGTGAGGCCAAACCAGCGAGTACAAAATTTAAACAATATGTAATAATAAGATAAGGTCTCATTAGCCAAATAGGTATCTAAATCGGTGACCTTAAAAACCTACCTACACCGTTTAACAATTACAGAGGCCTCAGAAACCCAACTATACATTTTATAGTTTGCGCCGAAGTGAAAGGGAAGAGCCTAAAATTTTCATACCTGCCCATCTGAATTTCCGTTCGCATTCTATGAAGAAGGGCGGTAGTCTTGCCAGCAAACATGGGCCCAACAATTAGATGAAGTTCTCCTGATGCAGAGGAGCCCATATTGTCCAGCGCCTGGACTTGTTGCTTGTCTACTAACACGTCTTGCAGCTTCTCGTGCTCCTCCTCTACTCCTTCTCCTTCCCCCTTCAACTTCTTATTCAAATAGTTTCCCGCGCGAACACAAAAGTGCATACGACGAAAGGAATATTCCTCGTGCTTCACAAAGGAAAGGGTAGGGACAAGCCAGCTCACAGGGGCTTTGACCCTGAAACACTTCGATGAAAAAGTGGGCATAAATTGGGAGGACGCCCTGAGGGAATTCCATGATGCCTGCAGAGGACGCAAATGAGCAGCACACGAAATTGCCACCACCATATTTGCTGCTCCCTTGTGTTCCGCAGCTTGAAAAAAAGAGAATGGACTATCCTCAGTGCATTCAATCACTCTACCCCATCAAAGCCCCTCGTTTGTATGTGCCATGCGCCCTGTTCTCCTGCTCCTGCTTCGATCGAGTAGAGTTGTAGGGAAGTTGTGGCATGTGAAGCAACAAAGGTGGAGAGGCGAGAATAAATTGTCGGACAATACGCCACCAGCTCAACCGGCACTTGCCTGCCCTCTAATTGTCAGGGGAAAAAAGAAATCTCGATACCGATTGTAACAAACCATTCTACAGTGCCGCTACACAATTTTTATTGAATGATAATTTTGGTCGTGGTCTCATGGAGAAGGACTGGGCAGCTACCATTTTTTACCGGGAGCTGTTCAACAAAAAAAATATATAATAAAAGCTTTAGATAAACACAACCTGCAAATGCCTTTAGGGTTTATAAAGTTTGTGGGAGAAAAAAGTCACGTTATGATATGTTCAAAACAAAATTGGTGCAAAATAGTTTTAAAAGGTAGATGGAGGAATGAATGGATGAAAGGTTTTAATAATGTTCATGAGGTCGAAGGAGTCTATGAGACTCCCTAAAATAGCACACACCTTAGAATAGGGTGCTAAATTTTAGGTTATTTGAAACTTCTTCTTTAAGTCTAATCTTCGACGGTGAATTTTGATCACTAAGTTTGTTGTCTTGTCGAGTTGTGTTTCTTCAAATAAAGTATCCAAATTGTCTGCTTCTAAAATATCATCATAGCTGGAGCAGATGTAGTTGTATGTTGCATACTCCATGATAATATGTCTCTATGTCTCAACCACTCCCATGTTGCAATATAGACATATTCTCTCTTCCCATTCTTTCTTAAGTATCATCCATCTACCTATTTCACACCTCAAATGATGAGAAGTTGTCCTAAGTTGCACTATAAGCATTTTTGCTCTCCATTTAATATTTGCTCCTATGTATGCTTTCTCGTCATGATCTCCTGTGGGCTTAAATTATTTCATATAGTAGTCTTTTTTGTGCCCATTTTACTTTGACTATATGATAGTCCTGAATTTTTCCCTCACAAACCTTTTTATTTATTCATTGTTATCTGGGCATTCATGCATATTAACATTCCATTTTTCATCCATTTGACATTTTGCTTCATCCACGTGTGCTTTCTTCTGTCTAGTCTTTCCTTCATGATCAATTTAGGCCATCGATGTTTTTCCATACCTTGACTTTTTTTTAGATAGCTTAATGACCAAACTATTGTCGAAGCCTCTGATGGAAATGTGCTCATTTTCGTCAATAAGATCTCATAGGGGACGACGGTTTTAATTTTGAGGCTGCTAATGATTAAATATTTTTGAATTCTCTCTATTGGCCTCCATTTTTTATCTAACATGTTGTTGCCCAAAATCTCACATCCGTAAAAGATCACCGGGGTAACCAACAACAGTTCTTCTTTTTGCTTGTCCATGACACAAGTCTCTCTTAAGGATCGTGACCACTGAAACCACTTGCAACACATTGTCCATCCTTCTCATATACTTGGCAACACACTAAAAACACTAGATCAATTGACATCAATGACAACACAATAACTGATCATCTCAACATCGAATTTGTATCATCACATCACTTACTATCACTGCATCAGTTATGCCAACATGCCAATCCCATAACTCTGCATTCCTGCATCTATTTTGTAAGGAATATAGCGCTTTCCAGCATCCCTGAATTATTTTTGCTCTACATGTTTCCCAACTGAGTTTGTTGTGGAAGTTGATCCCAAGATACTTGTACTCGTCTACTATCTCTAAAAGATTACCTTCAAAAAGAAAAGTGTTTTGTGTCTTCCTGATTCTTTTCAAAGAGAATATCATCACTTTTATTTTGGTAGTGTTCACTTGCATCCCAACCTCCTAACAAAAGGTATCAAGCCCCTTTAAGTGTTCCCTCAACCCATCAGTCGTTTTAGCAATTAGCAATATGTTTATTTTGCAACACAAGAGAGGTAGAGATGGAATGTCATTTTGTTATGGAGTGCCCAATATGCAATGACATCCTTATCAATTATGTGGACATTTTAAAAGCAGACAATTTAAGTACTTTATTTGAGGAAACAAGGATGGACAAAATAAGAAAACTATTGATCAAAATTTGTTGACAAAGGACAAATCTAAAGAGGAGGTTACAAATTGTTTAAGGCTTTGGTGCCATGTTCTGAAGGTGTGTGTTATTCTTGGGTCACATAGGTTACTTTGGCCTTATAGACGTTATTAAAACATTCCATTAATTCATTCATTCAATGAATAAAACTAGCAATCACGCCTTAGTGTGCAATTGGTATGTTGAAAAGGTGTGAAAGGTCAATTAAGGGGAAAAAATGTCCACTTTGACATGCAAATGATGTTGGTGCAACAAAGGTCTTAATGGAGATGTGGTGTCTTTAAATCAATTGTGCATCCACTCATAAGGATCCAACCAAGATTGAAAAAAAATATTTGAATCAATAAGTCAATCAAGATATGTTATCAATAGGCTCATGTATTGTTTGCAACGGAGGGGGGAGGGAGAGATAGTGATAGAAAGAGAGAGATAGGGGGCAAAGAGAAATAAAGATGGAGAGGGAGAGGGAGAGGGAGAGGGAGAGAGATAAAGAGTGGGGGGGCGGGGGGCGGGGGGCAGGGAGATAGAGATCATGGGAAGTGGTACACACACACACATATATGTGTACACTTAAAAATTGGCCTAGAGATATATTAATTAAATACATGAGTTATTTAATTTATCATTAATTATTTCTCCCACTTTATAAATAAATTCTTTAATATTTTTATATAGTTCATTCTCCAAAATTCTTATTATTCTAAGTCCATATTCATTTATTTTCCACCTCAACCGCCACCTCAGCATGTGGGTAATAATAAATTATTTTGTTTTTTAATTATTGATTTATCCTCAACAACAAACTTAGCCACATGTCTCCAATATTCTCTCCTTATCAACCAACTTGGTCATTTGTCATCAAATTGCTCATGCGTCCTCCACTTGGTTTCTTGTGGTTTATGAGGGAACATTCCTCATTTTTCTCTCCACCCCGCTTCATCTCAGCCTTCCATTTCTCCAAATTGAATCTGAATTGTTGGTTCCTGCCACATAAGCTCCAAGCCTTGGAAAATCTATAAGTAAACAACATTTTGGTCGCTAGAGCTCACCTAGGTCATTTTACATCTCCTAGCTTCTTATATTCATCTTGCACACTTGCATACCCATTTAGATAGCATATTGATTCCATTAGCTTCAGAATTTGCAACATTGCATATCTTGACCATCATTTTAAATCATGCATATTAGCTTAATTATCATGGCATCATAGCAACATATTTCAATAAAAAAAATTGCATATCTTTATCATTATTCATCATGCATCTTGTAGATTCAAAAATCTTGTTCTTCAAGTTGTCATTTGAATGGTCATAAGTGCATCTAAGAGCTAATTATAATGACCAAACATATCCTTGAGGATAGAGGATAACGAGATGCCATTGGAAGCAATCCCTTTGGATTTTTTGCGTTTCTTTAGATTAGATCAGCATAATATAATGTTTCATTGGTATGTTGGTGTTTAATTTGATTACCCTAATTATTAGCATATATTTTCTCGTACCCACTATAGGGCCCCACACCCTCTTTTTAATCTTTTACCTGCTGATTTTTCCATGACAGGTCCAGAGATGAAGCTAGATCAGTGCATTCAAGGTAAATATTGGTGCATATACAGTGCAAACCAGCACATACAACACTCAGAATAACACATATATTACACAGAGTGACACATTTACTATCATTTTAGTGTATTAACTCTCTATTTTAATGCATTCATTTATCATAGTAGTGCATATGTTAGGCAATTTAGCGCATATATCTTATGTTTTAGCACATGTGTTGACTTATCTAGCGCATACATTCTCTGTTTTAGTGCATTTACTTCAGAAAGCAGAAAAATAAATTTCTCAGATCCAGACTGTGTTTTTCTTCCTTGCAGGTGATATTACGCTTGTCAAAGACTCAAACGAAACTATTAACAGGGTTTTTGCAGAGTCTACATGGAGGATTGTTCTTAATTTGATCATTTAATTTGTCTTTATTAATATAAGAACATAGCTTAATTAAGAAGGTAAATGAATCAAGTGTTTGGCATATTTTGAGGTTGAGGTGATAGGTATATGCTCTCCCCTTAATTGGGTGATCAAAAAGATGGACTCACTGAGATCTTTTTCCTTTCAAGTAGTGCAATTTATTTTTAGAAGGTCTACCTCCCAAGTATCCCATAAGGCCAAGTGAGAGGGAACGACCTAAGTGGGAACGAATGAAGCCAAGTTTTCCAACCCAGTATAAAAAAAGATGTGATTGTGATGAAAATCATGGTCAACGAAATCGCTTGGGAATAACTCTCCTCTAGTACCTTTATGGTGCTTAAAACCTTGGTTCTCAAGGTTGGGAGACCTCTTGATTGAGTTTATACCCCGACGTTCCAAATGAACGCCCTTACTAAATACCATTTTAAATAGAACCCTAACTGACTCACCTTCGAATGTTGTTATACTCTCAATGCAAGGGGAGGGAAGAATCTCCGCTCAAGATACTCACCATATGTCTCGCTTGAGCATATGTGTGAACTCATTATTTGAGTACTTACTGCAAGAACTCTTATTTCTACCCCACTAGCTCTCACAAAGGCAAAAACATGGGCGCCCTTTTGGGGGTGACATGTTGTGTGAGTTGAAAGGGTACCAAGTTGTGTGCTAAGATGTAACAATGAAGTCATTTCCTTAAGTAGAGCTGCTTTAATTGTCTTATTTGTGCAAAAACCCATAGAAACTTGGGCTTTCTTCAAAACCTATGAACATACACTTCATGTTTAGAAAATTAAGTAAGATAACTGCTTGTTATTGTTTTCATGATCACAATTCAGAAAATCATCAAAAATACTAATCAATAAATCACAAAATTAACTTCAAAATCATTAAAGACTATCAAAAGATCTCATACAAAAATAGATTAGTGCATCTAGACCACAATTTAGCGCATAAAGTTCTTGTTATACAACATCTGGCTCAAACATTAGTGCCTATACTCTTTGTTTTACCACATTTGACACACAGAACACCACATACAACTTCTATATTAACACATATTGTTCATTTTCTAGAGCATATACTTCACAGTATCACGCATATACCCACCAGTTTAGCACATATGTGTTCCATGTGTAGCACCATTCTATGAAGCAGAATAGCACATTTACCCAACAAAATAGTGCATAGAGGCTACACTTTAGTGCATGTACCTAATAAAATAGTGCATTTGATACACATACTAGCGCATATACCAAACATAGTCTCGCATATGTTTTAACACATTTATGGTAAAGAGCATTAAATCAACCCATGCAAACAGTTAAAAATTATATTCAAAACCCTTTTTCAAGCATGTTCTATTCTGATTGACATAGTACCAGTTTCTAAGCTAAATTATCTTGGATTTAATAACTGATACATTTCCATACATTTTAGACCAAACAAATTGGTGCTTAGTTTTCAATCTCTTTTAATCATTGATTTCAACAAGGTTCACTATCAGGATCTATCATCCTTCATCTGAATATGGACTTGAAATCTTGATTAAACATAGCCTCATCAATAGGAGACTGTCTACTTTCCTATTTGGCTTTTCTAAACATACCAAAAAATAGTTCTTGAAATCAAACTCAATACACTTTTTTGTATCACTTGTATGCATGTTTTGACTAGAGCTCAAAAGCAATAATTGAAACAAGGACAAGAAACTCAAGAAACAATGGAAGACATGGAGAATATTTTCCATAGATATAGAGTTGACCAAGATGAAGCATAAATAATTGATGAGATGATCAAAGAAGCACAACAAGATCCTAAATTTCACAATTTCATGGAAAGAATTCTAGATTCTAATAAAGAGAAATACTTCCTCACGGTATATCATCAAGGTGTCAAATTACCTCAATATTTTGATGTGTCATAAATGAAGACTAGAGAGAACGTTGATGAAAACAATCCCCTCATAACACTTACATGACAAAATTCAAGCACTTCAACAAAAAATGCAATACATGCAAAGGGGAACCTCAACAAATAAATACTCATTGGAAGACATATGTCCTTATCCATTTGATAGAAATTTGAACATGATTACATTCCCTGAAATTGTGATATTCCAAAATAGAACAAGTATATGGGAAATATCGATCAACAAGATCATGTTAGGGAATTTTGCACAATGAGCATGGAATTTGTACACAATGAAACATTCTAATGAGATTTTTTCCTAGAAGTTTAGGATGACAAGTCATGGAATAGTTTTCAATACTTCCTCCTGACATCAAGTCATTTGAAGAATTGGTAAATAAATTTGTTACACAATACTCATACAACATTGAACATAAGGTAACCATGATTTACTTATACAACACAAAACAAAAAATAGGGAACCACTCCTTACTTTTTAACAAATATGGAGACAATTATTTGATATATATCTTCGCATTGTACCTGAACAAGAGAAAATGGATATTTTCATCAACAATTTAAATAGTGAAATGAACTATAGACTTCAATTGCAATATCCACCAACTTTTGATAAGCTAATTGAAAATGGAATCAAAATTCAACATTCTTTGGTTAGGAAAGGATAATCAAAACTCTATAAGGATACAAGGATTTCTTCTTATAATAACAATAATAATGCCAACAACAACAACAACAATGGAAAATGAAATTTTTTTAGAAGAAACAAAAAAAAAATGTAATGATGGAGTGGTTGATGCACATAGTTTAAAACCAAAACATCCCATTCTACATCTATCAAACAATACACTTACAAGCAATCAAGACAACAATAAACCCAAGTGACCAAAAAATCCACCTCAAAGGAAATTCACACCTTTAGGTGAGCCACTTGAATCAGCTTTGAGAACACATCTTGCAAACAAAGTGATAATGTTACCTGAAGCAAGAGACTTTGAATCGTAGGTAAAACCAACATGGTGGAATGATTCATACCAATGTCTATTAGTGATAACTGAGAGGGGGGGCTGAATCAGTGGCCTAAAAAATATCTCAATAATCAACCCTTAAAACTTAGTACCACAATATTATACCTCTAGTTGTCTTCATTCCTATAAGATGAATGCCTCGAAATACTTATATCAATTTACTACTGCTCGGAATGCTTTGTAAAACCTTCTATTGTAGATTTATCGAACAACAGTTTGTTAATTTACCGAAAGACAGTAAATTATCTAGAGTATATTGATCAATCCAATTAAGTTAAGTGCAATGCAAAACACTAAAGTAATGACTCATAAACATATTGACACATGGATTTTTAACGTGGAAAACCTGTTAAGGGAAAAACCACTTGGGACCGGTAACCCAAAATTTTCACTCTTCTAAAGTGAGATCGGTGAAGAGCCAACCCTGTTAAAGGTTACAAACACACTGTTAAGTGTGACCTTGTTAGATGATTTAAAAGTTTAGTCTGTCACTTGATATCGGGGATCTCTATGCTACCATCCTTGATCAAACACTCACTTGGTCTGTCAATAGGTATTTGGCATCTCATGTTATCTTCATGATCAAACTTTTTGATACTCCATTGGATTTATCTCAATATAGAAAGGATCTTTAAATCCTGCTCGGTTAAGAGACTTTCTGAATCAATGGTTAAACTGAAATAGTATGATCTGTTCACATATACAACTTATACTTGTAGATTTTCAGATCTATTATAATCTCACAAAACTATTCTGATCAATATAACTCTGTTTATACCTTTACTCCACTTTGATTCTACTCGGTGATGTTGTGCTTTGTTGCTCAGTGTTCGTAGAATTCTTTAGCACTTTCCTCAGATTGATTGATCAGTACTGTATGAAGTTACTCTTCATCAATTTCTCTTCATCATCTTATTTCATTCTTTCACCCACACCAATTCGTAATGAATTGATTTGTCTCTTTATAGACACGATATCACCATTGTTAGTTTCTTGATCTTCTTGATCTTGGCATGATCCACAATTCTCGCCAATCAGATTTAAAGCAAAACTCCTATTTTATCTCGCCGAGATCTTCTTGCCAACTAGACAAAACAACTTTAAATCAATTACTTATCTCTGGCTTATCTTGTCGATGAAAACAATGATAACTACCAGTTAACTCTATATTTAGCTCTGCCAGCTAGATATTTTGTCATTTCTAAACTCAAGTTAATTTCAGTTTAACTCTTTGATAGCGTCGGTCAACATTCCAGTTCTCCTCGGGCTTCTTCGTCGATTTACACTATGTTTCTGGCCATCAGGTTTGCTTGTGATTCTGCTCGTCAGTAATGCTCATCGATGTTCTTGCTATGTCGGTGATCTCTATCCGTCAGGTTCACTGACCATCAGTATTTGAAGTCCCATTGTGAATGCTTGTCTTTTATGCATTAGAGAAAGCATAATCTTTATCTCTCTGAAGTATTTGACACTTTGATTATAACTGATTAGATTATATCAAGTTGACATAAATGACAATACAATCTATTAATTGATTTAATATCTTGCATTATCCTTCTGCATTTCGGTGATTAACTTAACATCTTCAAAACATTCAATCACCTACATGTCATCAATCTCTCCCTTTGGCATTGATGGAAACATACTACATTATCATACTATACTCTCACTAATACAATATGAAATATACAATTTCATCAAGCTTTCCTAATGTAACTATTACAACTGTTTGGCTCTCGATAAGCTCAAAATAGCTTAGTTTTGTTTCATGCAAACTGGTTGTCTTCAATCTTCAATCCCTTCAATAGATAGATGTATCATTTGATATCTTTGTTCTGATATGTGTTCTGCCTTGACTTTTCCTCTTCTTGATAATCTCTTTTTCCTTTTGACAACATTATTTCTCTTTGTTTGATTTCTCTCCCTTTGTAACTTCTCTCCCTTAGATGGATATTTCATATGTAATCAATTTCTCTCCCTTAGAATATTGATTAACTCTTCATTTCTGATTCTCAGGAACTTCACTTCATAGATAATGATATAATCTCTTCCTCTTTATCATATCTTTCCTTTTGATAATGAGATCATCTCTCCCTTTTCCTTTATGATAATTAGACGATCATCTCTCCCTTTGACAACAATACCAAACAAAAATACTTCTTCTTGATTTATCGTCTATATCATGTTCCATCCCCTTGCATAATATATTCCTTGAATTTCCCTATCCATCAGCAATACAATGTCTCTGGTCTTTGGTGTAGATATTGTGCCTTGCATGTACAGATGTATCTGTTGCTATCCATCATAGTGTTTGCATCAACATGACTGATCTTTATGTTTGGTACAGGCCGATGCAACCTCCTAGTCAAATTATTGACCGATAGACAAGGGCTGAACACCTAGTCTCTGTCTCAGGTACTCAAATGTATCCTTTGGTAATGGCTTGGTGAATATATTAGGTAACTGTTCCTTTGATTGAACATATTCTAGTGTCACCTCCTTTGCTTCCACTTGTTCCCTTAGATAGTGATACTTGATAGCAATATGCTTAGTCTTAGTATGCATGAATGGATTCTTATAAATGTTTATTGCACTGGTATTATCACAATAGATAATCACTGGTTCAAGGATCTTCATATGCACACCTTCCAACAATTGTTTGATCCATGCAATATTGGAGCAATTTGCAAAAGCAGCCACATATTCTACTTCTGCAGTTGACTGAGAGATGCATCCTTGCTTCTTGCTTATCCATGTGACAAGTCTATCACCCATGAAGAATGCTCTTCCAGTTGTGCTATTTCGGTCATCAATGTTTTCATCCCAATCAGCATATGTATAGACTTGTAGCTCAAATTTTCCTTCTCTTTTGTACCATAAGCCATAGTCATCGGTGTTCTTCAGATATCTCATAATTATTTTGACAACATTCATATGTGATTCTTTGGGATTAGTAGAGAATCTTGCAACTATTCCCACTGCATGTGCTATATTTGGTCTGGTGTGAACAACATACATCAGTTTCCCAAACATTGATCTATATAAGGTATGATTTACCTCATTTGTCTTATCTTCTTTTGTTAGCTTGCATCTAGTAGCTATAGGTGTTCCAACTGGTTTGGAATCTTCAATCTTGAATATCTTTAGCACTTCCTTGATGTATTTAGACTGAGTGATGTAAATGTCTGCATATTGTTAAAGAATCTGTAGACCAAGAAAGAATTTGATCTCTCCAAACACAGACATTTCAAATTCCTTGCTCATTTCATCAACAAATGATTTGCACAACAATTCATTTCCCCCAAAAATGATTGTTAGAAATACTGAGAGGGAGGGGGGGGGTGAAACAGTGTTTGCCTATTTATTATATTTTAGCAACTTTAATATTAAACCAAATATATATCAATTGAAGCTTAATACAAGAACACATAACACATGATATGATTACAGGGAAAGCTTGATCAGAGGAAAACCCCAGTGGGAATTAGTACCCACAAATATTGCACTAGTATAATGAACCTGTTAAAGTTCCTTTGCCCTGTTAGGAGCGCTCTTTACAATGCAAGTACAATGACCTGGTTAAGGGTACGACCCTATTAGGAGTCTTTTACAAATAACCCTGTTAGGGGTGAGGAATCACTGTCTAAGAAGCTCAATGCACAGTAGGATGAAGGCTACAACCTCCTTGATAATAGATATACACTATATCCAAAAGTGAACTAATGCATGTGACATAATTGTCTGATCAGTTCTGGTTATGCGTTGATGCTCTTATAATCTTAAAGAGCTTTATCTCATTCTGAAATCTTATACTGATCTTTTATATCTCTGCTCTGCATATTCGTCGACACTCTCTAATACAACTTTGCATATAT